>OMLM01002454.1:2383-14778 GCA_900302695.1 Helostoma temminkii
AGTTTCAATATCTAAAGAGAATAAACTTTAACTTTTTGTTTACTTTTTAGAATAAGATTCCTGATTCACACAGGAAGTAGAAGCAGACAATGACACCAACTATATTCAGATTAAGAAGCAAGAAAGTGAGAACTACTTTATTTACTTTATTTATCCTGTAAAGCCTGAGACAAAAGAACTTTACTTCTAAATGTTTTTATATTGATCCATCCAGTGAATTGTTAGGACAGAGATTTAACCTTAATCACAAAAATCGAGACTACAGGTCTGCATGTAGTGTTTTGGGAGGATTTTTAAAACTGTGCGGCAAAGTTCAACTACTTGTTCCTCTCACCAGAGAAAATTTAGTATGACTGAAGGACATGCAAAGTGACATTGAACCAAACAATCAGGTAGTACAAGCATTTTCATCCAGATATCAAATCAAAGGCAAAGAAAACCTCTGAGGTGTGCAGCCATCTCAGCTCAGTGCCTTAAGACCTCAAGAAAAGACATGTAGTTTCTTGTTCTTAGAATTTGGATTCATTTAATGACCTGTTTAGCCCTATCTGCACTAATAAATTCATGATTTATTGGATGTATTTAATTTTTAAATACTAGATTGTTTACATATATTTATAATTTTTCTTTGTCTGCCTTAATTTTTACTTGATTCACAGCAATACATTTTCACTCCAATGAAGAAGAAGAAGAAGAAGACGACACGGCGTCGACGTGGACGTCATCAAATGGCGACCGTGTCAACAAACTGAAGCTAACAGCGGAGCTACGATCGGACTCCAGCTTGTAGCTCCAATGTTGACAGTTTGGTAAGAAGCGTAGTTTTGTCGCATCACGCCAAATAGGCAGCTTTGTTTTTCTTATCTTTGTACGCGTTTCCACTTTTTCCACCCTTCGCTGGTAGATGCGTTCATATAAATGCTAACTTACTCCTGGTTCGCAAAGTGCTGTTAAGTTTCACTGCTGCTAAAACACACAAGTGGTGTTTGAATTTAGAGCAGGATTGTTTGTTTTGTGTTTTAAATGCCAGAATAATGCTGCCATTCGTCGCAGGCGCTGGTAGCATATTTAATAACCGTCGAGCTGGACGATGAACTAGTTGGACGTTATAAATTAAGCAAACACAGTCGAGGTCCTGTGAGCAGGCGTGAAAGATTAAATTCAAATTATTATTCAAATTGTCGACTTTTAACCTTGATGCTGTTTCGGTGTAGGTTAGCTGCTACAGGAAGTATTACTGTGGTTTTTTTAATGTGAGAATACGGTTGTCAACATTGCGACAGTTCCTGAAACTCGCTCACAGTTTTTGCTTCCTCGGACCAGTTCGGCTCAGTTGCATTCAGATTTAGCTTGTTTAGGCCCAGAAGACACCAGGACGTCTACGTGCCACTGCTAGCAAACCCCTGAGCACTTTTTTTTGGTTTCCGGACATATTGCAGGATACAGATTTCAGTTAACACTGCACTTTCAGCTTTGTGGTAACAGCAACAGTGGTCCTATCCTGTGACAGGCAGAAAGTGAGGTCCATAAAGAATTACTTTTCACAGTTTGGAGTGCAGACACTGTACTTGGCTGACCTGCACACAGCCCTGACTTCAACTACAGCTACGCCTTTGAGATGAACTTGGACCCTGGCTGCCACCCAGGCTTTATAAACTCACACGATAACGTGCCTGAAACCTGAGGAGCGGAGGCTGTAATGGCAGCAGATTTATTCTAGTTGGTTGGTGTTTACTTCGATCAGAATTGGTTAGTCTTCTTTGGCTTTTATTTAACCAGGTCAGATCCCGCTGAGGTTAGCAACATCTTTTCTGAGCGGGTTCAGCTGAGGACAACAAAACGTCAAACAGAAACTAAACTTTGTCAGTATTAAGAAAGTTAACTAGTGTTAACCATCACTACTGACAGAACAGTTTATAAGACCATGGTTTAGACTTTTGTTTCAGAGATAAAAAACAAAAATTCGATTCAAGTTTATTGTCATTGCACGAAGTACATTAGGACATCTGAAAGGGACAATAATGTAGTATAAGTGTATGAAATATAGTCTATCAAAAACAGTCCAAACTAGGCTGTATATAACTGACTTTTAGCAGTTTAATTCCCACCAGGCTCTGCAGAAGTGAATGAGGTACAATCTACTGCCAGTGCTGTTTTGTACGTGCTGCTGCCACCATGGGCCAGCAGATCTCAGGCCAGGGGGTGATGAGCCATCTGCCTGAGAAGCTGATGAAACACGTCGGATTGGTCCGAGACAGCGGCTTTCTCACCTACGAGGAGTTTCTGGCGCGAGTGGCCGAACTTAACGATGTGTAAGTCACAGTCTCCTTGGGACACACAGATGTTCAATAACACAAATAACAGCAATATAACAGGTCTGATGTGACTGTTATGCAGCTTTAATGCAGTCGACCAAACCCAAATTAATGCTGGAGGAATATAAAGCTGCAAGTATTGGTTCCTTATCCAAGAATACCTGAACACCTGAATTTGAATGATTTATGGATTTTGGTGGCTTGCCTAGGGTAGACAGTTCTGACTGTTCAGAGCTGCAGCTTTATTCCACAGTCAAGCATTTGGCCCGTTTATTCCCTCAGCTCATTAGAACCTGCTCCTGCCAATTTAATCTTAGCTCAGTAGCTGTCAGAGAAAGTAACTGGGAACCGGAGCAATATGGTGGTGAGACACTGTTAGAATATAAGTTTATTACTTAGTTTTATCATTTATTTAAACTAGGAGATGACATTAGAAGTAAGTAGATAGAAGTGAATAATTCATGCAGCATAACATGCAGTGAGTGGTGTGCATCATTAACAGTTGTCCTGAAGATAGAAGAGTTTTTCTTTACAGTGGATTATTAATAAGTTAAGATCTTTGCAAGTTTCTCTGAACATTGCGTGCTCCGGCTCACGTGCACAACAGGACAGATGCTAAAAAGATCCTAGTGGAAACACTGTTGTTAAGCGCAACACGTTGATGCATTTCACTAACACGCTCACGAAATCCTGTGAGGAAACATTGTCTGTTATATAAAACCTGATTCATTTGCAATTCATCATTTGCTCTGGGCAAACCAGCCTTTACACAGAGCAACACGGAGCATTATGTGAATCTCAAGTTAGGTTGTAACATTTTCTATTTAATATGGACAGAATTTGTAAATGATAAAAATACCAAATTAAAAAGGGGTTGGTTGTAAAACATTGAGTTGTTAGTTTGTGTTCATATTTGTGCGTTGTTGTGTGCGTTCACTGTTTAAACAAAGCTTGCACTATTATCGCTCTCGCTCTCTTCTCATGGACCTCTCTCAGTACGGCCAAGCTAGCTGCTGGACAGCAGAAGCACCTGCTGTTTGAGGTGCAGCCAGGATCTGATGCCACGGCCTTGTGGAAGGTGGCTGTCAGGATCGTCTGCACCAAAGTGAGTCCAAATAGGCTTTTGCACACTCTCACATACATACACACACACACACACACACACACACACACTTGCCAACAGGAGTGTCTGCCAGCACCTCATTTTGTGACAGAGAAAAAGACAGAGACAGATGTGAGTGAGACCACATACCTGCAAATTGCGTTGATGTGTGGGAGAAAGTGTGTTTGGGGATATTGTTGGCTTAGACCAGTTTCTCAGTTTGGAAATAAATCTCTATCAGACGGATGTTGAATTTATTTCTTTACTTTTTATGATTGAATGACACAGAATCCAAACCAGATTTACCCAGACCAGGTTGTGACTGTAAAATTGTTTAGGATTTGTTTGTTTGTTTTGAGCCTGGCTGTTGTTCTGGGTGTTATCTAAATCTGCAATTTAATTTTAATTTGACAGCGTCTGTTTCTGTCATTTTAATGGACTGGCTCATATAAGTTCTGTCATAATGTATTATTACTTGTTATTTTAATTGTTGTTCCTGTAATGATGAGGTTTACTGAAAGCTAAAATATGCAATTTAAACTAGTGCAAGTACAAGAAAGTATGACTTTTCTCAGTACTGCTAGTATTCGTACAAAATCCTGCACCAAATCATCAGTGAGAATAGTCCCAGAGAAATGTTTAGACACAGAAAGCACCAAATTTAGGAAGTTCAACTAGGACATGCATAATTTTCACAATTTCTTAAACACCATTTTCACTTTCACAACCATTTTAGCATAACCAGGCTGTGGATGTTTGTGTGCTAAACTATAACAGCAGTATGATTGCCTTTGCCTCCTCCCAGATCAATAAGGAAAATGGGATGGTGGAGGCATCACGGATCATGAACCTGTACCAGTTCATCCAGCTGTACCGGGACATCACCAGCCAGGCTGCTGAGGTGCTGTCTGCAGAGGGTGCCAGCGAGGGCCCATCTGCTCAGCTCCCCTCCACAGACTCCTGCCAGGCCAGCATGTGGATGGGAAGGTCAGTTCAGATGAAGTGATGAAAGTTTCTGACATTGGAAGCCTGAAATCACATCTAAATGTGATCTGTGGCCTCCCTATTTACATCAGTGAGGAGTCCAAAACATCAGAGACACCTCCTAACGTACTCCAGTACGACTCCACCGCCCTCAGTGACCTTAATAATGCACATGCAGTAGAACAATCTAATTTCTGACCATTTCAACTTAAAACATTATATCTTTGTAAATGGCAGAGCTGTTGTATTAGATTGCATTAGATTTTACACTGTGGTAATAATGTTATGCCTGTTTGGACATTTGAACTGAGGTTTGTTGTTTTGAGTGGATCCCAGGAAGATTAGTGACGTTGTGAGAGCTAGAGTGGATTATAAAAAAGAATAAAAATATTGTTGATCACACTTGCTGTTGGTCTCTTGACAGAAAGGTAAACACATTTTCATAACCTGTCCTTTCAGCCATGGCATGGTCATTCCAGACCTGTTATTAATGTAGTGACCACAGGATTAGACGACCACAGTAATAATCACTAATGTGGTCTCTAGTTGTAGCTGCTGTAAATCACAGATAAACTGAGTTTACATAAACTGCATAGAAAATTAATAACAGCTGGTGAACGTAGAAGAACATTTAGCATCAAAAGAGCCATGTTGGGGTAAATGGAAAGAGGCAGCATTAATATACTTTATCCAAAGTGCTTTACAGTTTGAACACTGGTTGCACTGGCCTGACCTTTGTCAAGAATTTGGACAAGGACACTTTAGCCTGTTTTAGCACAGGTGGTGGCATTTGGCATGAAGGTAACCCTTCTATTAAATAGCATTTTTTATTTACACTAAACTCTGGCAGGATGGCAAAATATTGTCCCAGTGTTCATTTTACACAGCTGCTGACATCCCAGTGTTAGGAAACATGAAGTTGACGTCATACTATGTTATTGTCTTTACATGCAGCATGTCATTATTTCACTGCCAAAGGTAAAAAGTACCATATTGGGCCCCTGCCAATGTGGTACCTTTTACTGGATACTGTGAAATGAGGCAGCCTACTGGTGCAGTAGTCCTATCCTGAAATGTGCATAGGAAAAGAATTGGTGAAGACCAAAATGGAGCAAAAAGGTGAACTGGACTCACCTTCAGCAGTTGGAAAACAACATTACTCCGAATGAATGATGGTGTACTTGTCACAAGTATCGGCGCTACTGCAGAAAAAAAGTGGGAAAGGGGCTCTTCATGCTGCTTAAATGATGGATTTTACTCCTTATTTTTCAGCAGAATGATTGCTTATCTGCCTGGATGAATTCCCACTTGTAGGAGGAGCTGGTGGAGACTGAGAGGATCATTTATACATTTTCATCCAGCATCAGACTTCCTGCGTCATGTTGCCTGAAGAAAAAGTTCAGCTCATTTCAGTTTGTGTTTGTATGCAGAGTAAAGCAGCTGACCGATGAGGAGGAGTGCTGTATCTGCATGGATGGAAAGGCAGACCTCATCTTGCCCTGTGCACACAGCTTCTGCCAGAAATGCATTGATAAATGGTGATGATGCCTCAAACCTCAGTACATTTCAGCTACGTTTATGCCTTTCAATGCAAACACTAGCAGTACTTGTTACAAACTCTCTGTTCTGCTTCTGCAGGAGTGGGCAGAGTCGAAACTGTCCCATATGTCGCCTGCAGGTGACTGCGGCCAACGAATCGTGGGTCATGTCTGATTTCCCCACAGACGACGACGTAGCCGGCTACATCCTCAACTTGGCGGATGAGGCGGGCCATCCACACAGACCTTAAACCACAACACAGTGAGCCAACTGGGTGAAATGGAAATCCACCTGTACCAAGTAGACTTTACATGTTGTAACACAAAACATCACTTTCACCGAGGAGATTCATTTTTTTTCTATAAATCTTAACGATGCAGGAGAAACCAGTATGGTTTCTTACTCCTGTTTTTAGTGACAGGTTTGGAAAATAAAAATATTAACTTTTACAGGTCCCACATTTTCCTGTATATTTCATAAAATAAATTACAGGAATACTTCCAAGAAAGACCTACATGGTTTGGTACTAATAGTAAGGGAAAGGGAGAAAGTGTTGCCACAGTTGTTACGTACATTATATAAAAGTAGGAATCTGTGTAGCAGGTTAATAGATAAAGATGCCAAAACTTATATGACTAACAAAAAGTCTCGATGTGATAGAGAATCGCTCGCACTGAGCCACATCCAGCCTGTGGAATAATGTATTTGTAAGTACTTAATTGTTAATTTATCATAAATTAAAAAAAAAAAAACTAAGACTTTTACAAAGCTTCAAATCATCAATGATGCAGAGTGATGCCTGAATGTTTATGGATTACTAAGCTAATCTATATGAAGGATCTAAATAAAGACATCTTTTTAAGAAAATATGATATGAAATATGATTCAATTTCATTACCTTCTAAATAATTTACTAGTGTCAATAATGAGAAGGTTTTTGTTTTTCAAACTGTGGTAACGTTTTCCTTATAGTTTCTGCCAAATAGCATTGGTCTTTTTTGAAAACATACCAGTAATTTAAAGGGAAATAACAAATTTTTATGCAGAACTTACAAGTAAACATTTCAGCAAATTAGTTGGAAAATATTGGACCTGTAAAGTCAAGTGCTAAACTTCTAGCTTCTTCTGCGTAACCCTCGTATTTGTAGGTGGTGGTTTTAATGGCAACTGTGTCATTACTATGTCGTCTCAAGTGAAACATTCAGATTTGTATGATGTATTAAATTATGCTGTTAATTCACACAACACACAGAATAACCAAAAGTACAACACCTAATACCCAACACTAATTTTTGGACAGATTGACACCTTTAACACCATGGCTGAGGTACACCTGGGTTGGGATGAGTTACCTGAATATGAATGAGGCAGAGCGGCACAAAGGAAGCCACTCAAGGGTTGTTGTAAAACTTAGATGAGTAGTTTTGGGGAAGCGTGCTTATTTGCTTTCTGGCTACAGCCTGGAGTTGGTTAACTCAGCACCGAGACTTGAAACTGGGTGGCGACATGCTTGAATCTGTTGATAGTTAGTGAAATCCTCCTACCAACATGTAGCAGTCGGATTAACACATTATATATTGTTTATTCCCTAAAAGCTGTTATTGCCATAGTTTAATCATTGAAGTAATAATTGGCTATCTTACTGGGAGCTGGAAACAGCGGCGCTACCTGTTCCCTTTCTTCATGCTAAGTTAAGCTAATAGACTAGACTCTATGCAGACTTAGGTACATAACAGTGCTGTCTTCATCAGCCTAAATCAAACCCAGTCCTCATGGACACCTCCCCCACCCACAGCTGATTACCTGGACCAGGTGTGTTCAATCAATCAGAAGCTGGAAGATACCAATTCACTTTGCCTTCCCACACTGCACCCTCATCTGAGATGGTATCCTCCAGTTTCTGATTGGCTGATGCAGGTAATCATTTGTGTGTAGGGCAGGGGCCGTGGTGGACTGGGTTTGAAAGCCACTGAGGACATGCTCACAAATATTGTGGTAAAAACAAGATATTTGGAAGTTGAGTCTTGGCAACCGGACTTTTACCTGATTAGTCAAAGCGTTTCACTGCCATATTGGCAGGGGCCCAGTTGCCATGACGTAACCTTCAGGTAACTTCACCTGGATGACTGAGAATTGAGATATGAGTTAGTTAATGAGCATCAACATCGAACCTCTACCTAATAACAGACTGATGCTATGAACTTTTTTTAGCACAGTATATTGACTGATGCTTTGAAAGTATGCACACCACAAACTATTGATGGGAGCTGGTTGTTATCCTCTCCCGATGTTTTCTGCTGCTGCTGCTGCTGGACGCCGACCTCTCTCCCTGCACTTCTTTCTGCATCTTTTTCCAATCAACAACATAAATTCCCTCTGATAGTTCGTGTCTGGAAGGGGTTTAGTTCTCCAGCAAAAAAGCAAATAAGCACGTTTCTCAAAATGGTGAATTTATGGATCGAGTGCTAAACACCACCACCATCAAACATGCCCCACTTTTCGCCAGAGTTTCTGGTCAAAGCAAATGTGTTTTCCACGTGTAAAGCTGCTTTGTAGTCTGTGCAGTGTAACCGTGCATGTTTATACCCCACACGACGAGCCTTACGATGCGTGTTTCGTGAACCCGATCCAGTTCAGAACCTGACAGTGACTTGGATTTACAAGACTTAATAGTTTTATGTAGTTTTAATGACTTGCTGTGGTGTCTTCTTTGCTGTTGGAAATAACCACCATTTGCCACCTGTGCTGTTCTCATCATTCTACCTATGTATATTTTTATATATAATCTTAAGTACTGTAGAAGTACTGTAGTTTACATTCCCTAAACAACCATTCACGCCTTTGTTTTGCTGTGTATCTATAATTCAAGACAACTGATTTATTAACATGGGCATTTTCCAATTACAGCTGACCACTCACATTTCCATGGAAAATAAAACGTAATTCACAGGCGGCGCTTTTAGTTTGAGTGGTTGAGATTTTTGTTCTGAATCCATGCTGACATACAAGTATTAACCGAAATGTGAATATGTATTAACCTTGATTTACATTAGTGTTGAATTTCTGTTTTACTGAAATCTTTAAGCTTTATTTGAAGTTGCAGTGATATGAATTGTCAATTCAGCTTTTTGTTGTGTGTTAATAAGCTTTGGGTTTAATCATAATTAGATATTTTAAGATGTTCTTCCAAGTATGAGACAAAAACTATACAATTATTCAACAGTAATATAACACAAGCCTTTTAGTTTTACACAGCAGTCCTTTGCTGAATAGCTTTTTGACGTACGTTGTGCTAATAGCCCATATATATGAAATTTTATTGGACAACAATTTTTGGTTGCTCAAATCGCACTTTGAAACTTTACTGTAGCTTTCTCCGCGTTTGTGCACTACGACAACAGATGATTTTGATCCCTGTGGTGGGAAAATACTCTGACACTGTAATTCCTTTGAGACCATGCAAGCCAAAAGATATGCAACAAAGGGAATTGAAGGAGTTTTGTGTGAGAACAGTGTGATCTAGTGGTTGCATGACTGCATAGTCCATTCAAAATGTATTAAAATGCTGTATTGGTTGATTAAAGAGAGAAATGCTCACTTTATTTGTTTTACTGTAAAATATACAGCTGGACATGCCCTGTGCTCGCGAACTGCTCTGTAATATGATGCTACAGCCGTCAGGTGGCAGCATTGTCCTACAATCCTGCTGATACAGTAATGAAGATATTTTATTTGCAAATCTAAAAGCAGAGAGCTGCTCTATGTTGTCCTTAATAAAGAGATGCTCACTTTTTTGCACTTTGACTGCGTGTTTTATGGAATAACTGCTAAAAAAAATAACTTAATATGATGAAGATTTGTGTTGTTGTGTAACTGACCAGAGACTATCGGCAATATAAACCTAAATGCTGACAAAGTTGAATATTAAAGGGACGTGCTATAACGTCTATATGATCACATTTTGTTTTTTTAATGCATAAAAAATCAGCACATGGAAAAAAAAAGCTTGAAGCGTCATATAAATACAGTTAATGAAGAAAATTAAAAAATAAAAGTATTGATAGAGACATCACCAGGAACGGCAGAAACGATGCGCCATCTTTGATTTTGACGAGTCTGATCCACTGTCAACCTCTCGACTCGTCTTTTAGTTACTCTAAACTCACCTGACAACTATTTATCGTCACCAGATGGTTCGCTGAGATGTTTAAGTCGCCTCTTTTCAGTTCATATTGTAAACATTTGTCCTTCCCTGAAATCCATAAGCACTGAAACAGTAAACGGTTGAGCGGCACCTATGCAGCGATACAACATCGCGATATGTAACGTTACGTTAGTATGGCGTCGTCAAGCTAACGGCTTTTGTGACCCAACTACTTAGTGTGGGACATGTTGATTAAATTATTAATAAAGGTAGGTCACGATAACTTTCTCTAATTGTGTTTGGAAAACTTAACTGTGCAGAAAAATGGTTTTATTAGACTGGTAATATTCAACGTTTCTTTTCCTTCCGATAACTAATTTCTTTAGGTCGTTCCTGTTTTAACGGTTTTCAGCGAGCCAAGAGCTAACGTTAGCTAAAGTTAACACCAGCAACGACTCACACTGGAGCAAAGCCTTCCTGCTAAAGTTTGGATATTTCTGGTAAGTAAAAACTGTGACACGTCATTATATAGTTTAACAATTAACATAATTTTTACATAGCTAAAGTCACATATTAACTCTGCGCATTCACTGTGATAGGCTAGTTAGCGAACTAGCTAACAGGTGTCGGGGTTACGGTAACTAACATTATGACTGACGTTAGCTTGTCTGAAATAGACCTGAAGGTAATTTATTCACGAGTTGGCTCGCCGGATCCAGCATAAGATGAAATACCAGTAAAACTAGTTTTTATTGAAGTTATTACCAGCTAGAATGTAGGATTTTGCCATTTAAATAGTAGTCTAGTTAGCGTTAAGTGTGGTTTCACCGTAAGCTAACTAGCTGACCGCTAACATTAAATTCTTAACCTAATGTTGATGGAGTCAGGTGGGTCAGCCAGGTGTGGCATTTAACAAAGGTTAGTCTAAAACCATCCAGGCCTAGAGAAGACCGCTAGGATTATTGTAATCTAGCTGAATACAATGACATTTTATGCATTTAAATAACTTTAAACCACCGTTGGCAATACTGGTTGACAGTACCACCACAAGCCTTCACAGTTTTTGCAGAATAGAAACAATAAAGCAATTATATGGTGAAATTACATAATTATATTTTGCTTTATTTAAGATGCAGGAAATATGTAATTAGTTTACTCTAGTTAGGAGCTACTACAGTGAGAAAATACAAGCTCATGAGCATGCACAATCTTAAAAAAAAAAAAAAAAGCACACAAAAGCATCCTCAACTGTTTTACGGTCTTTATTTTACATATGAAAAACTATGAACATTTTGCAAACAAAAAAGTTAATCATTCCAACCAGTTAGCCTTTCGCATTAACAGGGCCTGTGAGACTGATTTTGTTACAAAAGACAACGCACAAATCTAACTTTAGGGCTTGGTCACACTAGCACCTCTTCAGCACAGTTGTCCCATGATGGTGGAATGAGCGACCAAAGTCTGCACGCTCACCTACCTCACTCACAGTATTCAGAAAACTGTTAAACAGTACTCTTTTGGAACTTCTTGTGTTCCTAAAATAAAAAATAAAAAAAACACTGCTTTGCACTTTGTCTCTTATGTGAAACTTAAACCTCTTATAACACTTTACCTTCAGTGTATGCGCCCAGTTTTGTTCCTCACATGTAAGTCGCTTCAGATAAAAGCGTAGTTGATGTAGCACCTGTCTGTGAATATTTGCCTGGCCTTTTATTTACTTCTGTTGAAATGTTTATTCATATTTTGGGGGCTTGTTTTTCTCCAAACTGATGTGGACTATAGGGTCGACATAATTTCTGGAATACTTTTGTTTCTTTTAGTAGAAATAATTTTATATTCTGCTTCTAAATTTGCCTGTTCTAATCTAATTTTGTGGTCAGCGTCATTTTTTTTGTATGCAAAATCCACAAGTACACTTAACACCCTTCAAAATAAAAATAAAACCTTATACCAATACAATAAGGCATTGGGAGCGATGGTGGCACAGTTGGGTCAGCGGTTCGAGACCTGATTACTGCAGAAGAGTTCTTGGACAAGACATTGTCCACAAAACCCCAGCCACTGAGTGCCAGTCCCAAGCCCAGCAATTGGGGAGGGTTACGTTAGGAACCCTAGCCCTAACCCTGACTACGTTTAAAACCAAAGGGGGGAAAAAAAACAATACAAAGAGGCATGCAATATGAAGTAAACCATGACAAATATTCTCACCAGTTCAACTTGTAGAAACCAAATCCCATTATTCAAATCAGGCTCATGAAGATTTTTAAGAATATGTAAAAAAAAAAAAAAAAAAAATGTGCGTGCTAATCTA
>OMLM01002454.1:22337-58284 GCA_900302695.1 Helostoma temminkii
TCAAAAAATTCGTTACAAAGTGCTTAACAAGAGAGAAAGACAATAATAACAGAAAGATCACAAGAAGAACACAAAATAAATAGCGTAAGACAGGGAGGAACTGACTACTGAGTCAGCTGATCTAATATTCTCAGGCAAGTCATTCCAAAGCTTTGGGGCTCTAACTGCGAAGGCTCTGTCACCTCTAGTTTTTAGTCGTGTCTCAGGAACACACACGAGTCCTCTGTCTGAGGATCTCAGGCTACGTACAGGTTCATATGACACTAGCAGTTCAGATAAATGGCTTGGAGAGAGACCATGTAGAGCTTTGAAAGTCAGTAGTAAGATCTTAAAATCAATTCTGAGATAATCGTGGCTTACTGACAGACGGGCTTGTAGTCCGTCCTTTCGACATGGGAACCAAACAGTTTTCCCTCAGCTAACTCCTGTCCAGTGTTTTTGTTCCCTACCCCCAAAAAGCACAGGTGGTAATTAACTATTTTACTTTTGTTTTTGAAATCTAATTAAGACTTGAAAGGTATTTTTAGGTGACATGGAGTATTTTCCTAGGAAAATACCTGCACTTCTACTTGAGTTGTGTACTTATACCTCCTCTATCAAAATTCTATTGGTAATATCGATCGGTTAATATGGAGAAATGGCTACATACATACATAAGTTCAGACTAGGTAAAAATTGCAGTGCATACTGTGTAGGCATGTACGGTAAACAGAGAGTTTTGTAAGTGCCCTTACCTGGCAAAATCTCGTCCTCCTCTTGCCACTTGGTATGTTCAGCCCGGCGGAGGAATTGGGCGATAGTCCTGGGGAAGCGGTGGTAGGCCAGCCTGGAGTACTTCTCTCTGATGAACAGCGCATGAAGCAGACTCTCAGCTGCCTGCTCATAATCCTCAACTGTGACCTAAAAAGTTTATGGAAATGTTTTTACTCTGTAAATGGTGGGACATTCATTAATTAAATGTAGCACTTATTAAAATTTGTTTAGTTTTTTTTGTTTTGTTTTGTTTTTTTAGTAGCGTTAATCAAAATTATGGTCAACAGTTGCCTAGTGTTGTCTTACAACAGCCTAAAACTATACTGTATTGCACATAATCAGCTCCTGAGCAACAGTGATTTATAAAATTGGTTAGCATATTGATACTTACCCATACCCAGTTTACACAGAACAAATGATTTAAATGTTTTAACCCCAATTAGATTACTCATATCAAATGACATTGCGGCCTCACTGGGCCTCGCCTCTTCTTCTGTTTGTTAATATACCATACATATCTATACACATTCTAACAGTGGTATTGTAAACATAATGTTAATCCAGTCTACCCCTGCACAGTAGTCTCCACTGATAGTAACTCTCTGGAACTCTGGGAAGGTCTCTGGAAGACAGGGTTCAGGTGTGGTTGGGGAACTTGTAGACGAGGCCCATTCACCACCTACTGGTATCTGGGAAGATATAGACTGCGAGCGCTTCAGCTTGAAACTCTTCTTTCTAGTGAAACATGAAGGAACAAACATTACTTGACTGACAAACTAAAAGTCCTAAAGGTTTATTTGCCAATGTACTGTATAGTATTTATTGGGGGTTTTGGGTAGATTATATGATGAAACACTGTGCAGAAGCAGAAACACTTTCCCACTTCCATACCTCTGAAAGGACTCCTGAGACTGCTGCTCAGCCAGCTCTTTCTGCAGTATCCTCTCTCTGTCCTCACGCAGACCTATGGGACAGTCCTCCGGCACAGTGAACAGTGCCATAACAGTCTTATTGTTTTCCTCCTTCAGGGCTGAGGCGTATACCCTCTCTGCTAGCTGACGTACTTTTTCATCCACCTCACTAATTGATAGCTTTGGGAAAAGCCGCGGCATTTCTGAGGAAGTAAACAAAGATTAGAAATATTACTAAATCTATTTTTTGCCCTGCCTAGTCTTGCCAATGCTTAAGTTGGGGAAGTTTGTATTGGAATAAAATGTTATATTGCATAATTTACACTGCCAATAAGAATTGGTTCTGGGTAGAGTTTGACTGTGCAATTAAGTCTTTTCCTTGTAGATAAAATGCCAGTTCTGCTGTTGGGAAAACATTTAATTACAGAATTGTTGTATATCTGTTAAGATACTGTGTAATAATTGTGATTAGAAGGGAAATTGTTCCTTACAGCAATTAAATGCAGTACGTGCTGAAACAGTTTGGTATGATTTGTTTACTGGTAAGAGTGTTTACAGTTTAGGAATTAGCATCTGAGCAATCTGAGCTTACAAGTTGTATTTCATGTCATAAACGTGTTGAAATGTGGCAGCACCGCAGAATAACATTATCTTAGTGGTGACACCAAATAAAATACTAGAAAGAGAAACACGACACCAACAAAGTCAAGTTTGAGGTTGAGGGCAGTTACAGTTAAGGGATTATCTTGGCACATTTTCCAGCACCCCATGTTAACTCACATAAGTAAACAGATCTTGAGTGGCTGATTTTTCGTTCAGTGCAGGCTGTGTTATGCCACCAGGTCAAGGAAGTTACAATGAATGCAGTTAATCACTGTCCTGGGTGATGTCCTACACTGGAATAAACTCATGGTCATAGTGAGAACTGGTCTGTCTTTCTGTGACCACCCAGCACTGGGAATGGAATGAATGAATGATCATGAGGATTTTTGGTGGGAACATAGTCATGTTTACTTCTTATTGACCTGATTCATACAGCATGAACTCCAGCTCTATTTTTATACTTTAGAGCATGTGAATTCATATTTTGATTGGACAGATGAAGGACTGCAGAGTTGTTTGTTTTTAAATAGCCCTGCCTGACTCTGCCTGCTTGCTCAATCCCCCTAGTGTGAAAACTACTGTTGCTTTCCAGCATCCCGTCAGTAGTGCAGATATTGACCACGTCATTGCTGTTACTAATAATATTAGCGCTGCAGTCATTGTAGGTCACCTGGGCAGTTCCAGCATCAATACCTGTGGAGTTGAATCACCAAGCACAAAACAGAATGTGCTGTACCGTTGTATTAAATATCAGGCTTCTCTGCTGCTGTCTCACCATGCTAAATAGTCTGTCCATCTGTGATTTAAAATTGAGTGATTTACAAAACCAACCATTAACACTTGCTGCCTGTCATTTCTGAGAAGCTCTCAGCACATGTACTCTCTCTGGAACAACAACTGAGCAGCGTCTAGAATGACCTTGACCTACATACCTCAACTAGAGATGTTTGACATAAATCAGTCTATTGTGAACTATGACTTTTATGTCTTCATATATGCAATTAAATTCAAATTATTGTTTTTGGAGGAATAAAACTTTCTTACAGCCTAATAAGTCACAAATATGATTACATTAATCAAATACTTTGGTGATTACACACAATTGTGTCTGAGCTAACACATTTGGCTACAACTTCTGTACTTACCTTATAATCGGAAAGGGAATCTTCCATCAATAAAAATCTCAGACCACATACGTTCGGCGAACCTCTTACTACCTAATAATTGTTACCACATTGTATCTGTGCCACTAAAGTTTATCAGTCAAGGAAGCTATGTATGCGTCTTACCTTCTGCAGTGATTTGGGCCATGTTTGAGTCTTTCAGTCTTAGTCTGTTGGGTCAAGTATTTCAGCTTTCATATGAATTTCTGTATTTTTTTGTCTCCCTAGCCCTTAATTTTGGCTCCACTATTTTCATGTGTCTGTCTCTCGATGGCAGGTCTTACAGAACACTGTTGAAGTGTTGTAGAACTTTACACTGTCAAGACAATTCTCCTGCCTAGTGTCAGTATCTTTCTAGTATCTACGATGCAAGTCCTCTTCACTCTAACTCCTCCAGTCAGACTCTGCTCTTCTGTTTATGTGGTCCAGTGCCTGTATGTATAATGCAGCTGCTAGCTGTTGCTGTCTTGAGTGTCCCTCTTGCTCTATTTTAGGGTGTTGAGAGTATCATGGCAACAGGGGCTGCTAATCCAAGCTGCTATGTCACAACTGGCTGCTAACATGCGAATGCCTCTGTGTGAGATGGGGCAGTAGGGAAGGAATGCAATAGTTGTTCTCGAGGTAATATTGAATTACAGGGAACGTTTGTCCACATACCCTGTTGGAGACGTAAAAGTGACCTGACGTGAGTACCATGTTGGTTAAAGTGCTCTCTGATGCAGGCATCTGTATTTAACCAGATATTGTTTGTGAGGAAAGATGTTCAACTATGTACCTCTGCTAAGCAACTGCAACAGATTGTCTCTAGTACTAAATGGAGTAGTACATCTTCACTCTAGAGGATCCTGTCACATTAATTTCAGAGGTGGTATTCTTTTCCACTGACTGTTTTCATTTATTTTATATCGATAATTTAACCATTATAACATTTTGATTGTGGCCAAAGAAAACCCTGCCAACTATAGTATAGTTTGTTGTATCTTTTTGTTAATGGTATTAAATTGTATATATTAGGGATGTCTCGATACCGTATTCGTAAAACTTCTCTGATGCTGCGCGTGATATCACTTTACATCTGAGCTGCGTCAAGCAGCACAGAGCTGATGAGACGAACAGGAAGTAAACACAATGAAACATTAAGCTATGTGTAAAAGTCCCCCTGTTATGTCTCTAACTGGTTGACTCAATGTACCTAGTACAGGTTTTTTCTTGCCTAGCACATCTCCTCTGCTGTTCTGCAATCATGAGAAGAAAAGAGCTTTTCTTCTTCTTTCTTTTCTGCTAGACAGTGTATGTCAGACATACTAACAAATTAATTATAAGGAATAATATAGATTTAACAACAACAAACAGCAAATATTGGACACATTTGTGTTTGTCTAGTGCTAATTTAAGAGCATATTCTCCTCTTTCCATGGTAGAAAGCACGAATATCTACAGAGAATACTGAAATGTAGACGTTGGCCATAAACCAAAAAGCCAAAGCTCTCGGTGGTAAATACTGCTTTGGAGAAGACAGACTATGCGTCAAAGCTGCACTCTGTGAGAAAACTTTATGTAGGATAAGTGTTAGCATAACACACAGTACAACTCTAATGGCAGCAGCAAGAGACAGCAGCTAGCATCACGGCATCACACAGTGATGCGTCATTTAGAGAAAATGTCCAGAGGCAACCCGTTGTCTGTTCTTAACTAGTTTATTGCATCAATTGCTGAAAATACTGGATTCCTCTGCATCCTCAGCTGCTGGAGCCCAGGTATGTAATTTTTGGATGTGAGCAATAGTCATTTGTTGGTAACTGCAGTTTTTATAATAGAAAGTGCTGTAACTGCAGTATTATTAAGTACTGATACTTTCACGCAGTCAGGGAAAAAGTGGTATTGGGACATCCCTGATATATAGTAATTATAAACATCAAACATCAATTAAATAAATATATAGCGTGATATTGGCTTTGGCCATATCACCCAGCCATTCTCTTAACTGTGGTTTTAACATAGTTAATTAGCGTTTGCGTGTGTATGGCAAAGACTCAGATGGATGAAAAGAATTCACATTACTACATCAAAAAACCTGTTGAGCATGTTTTGGATAGATGGCAGAAAGATCTGTCACATTTTATGTTTTGAATCACATTGCATTTCATAACACTGTTGGGCAGCTCCTCCTTAGCTCCTTTCCAGGTCACCATCGTGTTTTCCAGTGTCCAGTAACAGTGTTACCTCTCATATACTCTCGCACCAATGATAATGGAGCTGCCGTGCAAGGTATTTTCCATTGTCAGTGTTTTGCCCAAACACTCTTACACTTACAGTGGACACATACAGTTTAATCCCTGCCCAGCACTACTGATGAGGGGGATTTATGTCACCTTAAATCAGCAGCACTGGCAGGTATACGGTGAACTGTGGTATAAGTTTTAATACCAGTGGACCTTTATTAGAGTGTGAATGAGTGTGTGAATTTGTCTGTGTATGGTGTATGTATTCATTGCAGTGTTTACTCACCTTTCCCATAGCACGGTGTTGACTGCTGCTTATAAAGGGGTGTGTCCCTTCTCTTCATTTTGATCTGTTTTGACACAGGATAAACAAATGTTTAATTAACTCTCACAGTTTGGAGTCTACAGAAAATGAACAGAATGGTAAATGGTGGTAAAAGGGTTAACTGAGTCAGTGTCTGTTTAACTACCTTTTTGCCATATGTTATTGTAATTTTATTGCAGAAGTAAGCTGAACAATACTGACAGACACCCTAGTGTCATGTTTTAGCTTTTCAGGAAGTAAAATGAAACTGTGAGGAAAAGAAGTCAGCTGAGATGGGCTTTAAAAAGAGTGAAGCTCCTAGTTTCATATTAAGGTCAGTTTGTAGTTCAGTAGAAAATTCAGATGCTGGGGAAAAACATGTCATGAGCAGAATGCAGCAAAGTGTTCTTATGTCAGATTTAGGTGAAAAATGCATGTGAATAATGTTTGCAGATCATAGCAGTAATTTGCCAAAATTGTTATTTGAAAGTAGTTTTGAGACTTTGCACCTCCTTACACACAATGTATTTTTTTATGATGGGCTTGGTGGACAGTGAATGGAGTTTTAAGAGATTCATGTACAGTTCAGGTTTCCACTTACAACAGACTCACAGAAGAGGAGTTTACTGGTTTACACAACCAGTAACTTTAGATAGGCACCCAATATTGAGATCAGGACAAAAACAACTTCATCAGTCATTCTCAGAAAGCCCTAGAGGGCTTTCCCAGTATTGGGAGGTTTGTCATATTAGTAGTTAAATCCCTTCAAAGTAATTTGCATGTAAGGACTAGCATTAGTAGAACTAATATCCAGCCAGTGATTTGCATTGTAAAAGTTACAAGCATCTAGTTTCAGGTCTGTGTGTCATATGTTGGACTGCTGGTTACACATACCTGCACAGACCACAGCAGAGCAGACACTGACCTGGGCTGAGGTGTGTCTGTGTTGATTTGAGCTGTAGAACATAATCGCTGAGAAATCCTAGCTTATTTATTATTAGCTTGCACAAACACTGCTCTCTTGTTGAGCCAGAGAAGACGGGTCAGTTTAGGATGATGTGTTTACTGACAGCAAGTTGTTTAGGTAATTTTAAGAACTGTATTCAAAGAAATGTATTTATACATAACTCTATATTGCATTCTGAATAGGCATGATTCTCTTCTAACAAATAAACTTGTTGACCTACATACATAAAACAGGGTGTGTAGGACAGCAAAACTGGGACTGGGTATTGGAGAATTTTTATTCCTGTTCTACTAGTGCAGCTACTTATGTTAAAGCTGATGCTACTTGTCTGATTATTAACACCCCTCGTTGCTCTTTTAGCTCTCTGCATTACACTTCTGTTGAGGTAGATGACTGCCCACCCTGACCCTGGTTGCACTGGAGGTTTCTTCTGTTGCAGGAGGTTTTTGCTGGGTTTTCTCTTACTATGTAAAGTGCCTTGAAATGCTCTTGTTGTGATTTGGTGCAGGCATTAACAAAACTGGAGTGAAGTAAAACTGAATTATGTTGTTTTTGTCAATGTATTTATTTCAATTAGTTTTTAGAGGTTTTATAGTGCTGATCAGAATGTTTAGCTCTTGTACTATGTCTTTGTTTACATTTGTCTATTAACTGCACGCCAAATATACCTACGGTGCAAATAAATGAACCTGAACCTGAGCATTGCGTTGACCATAATTTGACAGTAAATGAAGAATCAAAGTGAAACCCAGACCAGCAATTGGTTTAGAAAGTTTCACATCTATTACTGTGTTGGTTAAAGATTTCCCTTTTTTTTTTTTCCTGCAAGAACGCTGAACTACACACAGCTAAACAACATTTGCACTGCCCTTTTGCATGTCTGAAGGCTCAGCACTAACATTATACACAGAGTCTGTGTACTAACAACATCAATGAGAACATGTTTGTGTTTACTTGGACATATACAAGTTATCCTAAAATATGTCAATATTTCAATGCATTAGTGTCAGTTTAGGTATTAGTAGCGTTTTAGCTGTGTTATCATGGCATGTAACATGTACTTAAAAAGTGGTATAATTCTCTAGGTGATTTCAGCAAGTCTTGGCATGGAAATTACCATGGGATGACACAGACTTGTATTGTCAACATGGAAATACTTGAAGATGGAGGCAATACAAGCAGTCTCGTCACTGTTGACCTGTTTTCTGCAATGACGTCTTCAGCTAGTAGGGCATAAAAGTATAATTTTTGGAAAAATTCTTGCACAACGAGTTTTGATCTGGTGGAATTCATTGTTTACCAGCTGCAGGAAATGAAGAACATAGACAATATAAAATGTAAAACCTAAATTATGACTCTGTGCATGTTAGCAATTAACAGTTTAGCTGAGATGTGACATTGCACCACTGGTTGTGGTTTTGTTTTACACCCACTAAGAACTTGATGCACTAACTGTGTAAAGTTTAAGTTACTTTCAAACTTGATTTTTGTTTTCATGATAACTGGAGATTTATGGTTCATTATTACAATACAAAGAGTGTGGCAGTCAACCCACAGTGCATACTGTGCACTACATTTTGTTGTCCCTTATTCATGGTAGCCATGAATACCAGTCAGTGGGTTGGTTGGTCCACCACTTTTGTTCAGACTGAAATGTCAACGTCTCTAAAATCCATTAAATTGTATTCCCCAGTTGATGGTTCCTGCTGGTTTCAATAATCCCTTGACCTCTAGTGTCACTAGAAGATTTTTGGCACTGTTTTGACAACTGCTGGGTTATAATAGTAGGTTCAGATATTTATTGTGCCCACAGCATAAATCCTAAATTTCCTCCTCTCTCGTCGTGGTTTGTGGTTTTGAGTGGAATGTCCCATTTGGGATGTATTGCGTGATCCCTTAATCTTAACTGTACTCTTACTAAACTGTGTTTACTGATATGACAGTAATTAGGGTTGTGCAATTTGTGAACAAGTTGCCCTTGTCGTGGATGATATTGCAATATAATAAACAATGATATCATTGATAGAGTAAATCCAAACATCGGAATTAACTTGCGCTACCAAACTATGTATATGTTTTGATGAAACAAGGTTAAACCAAAATAGTTACGTTAAATTTACTTTAACAAAGTGAAAGGAGAAGAATTTACAGGGACAAACTATGTAAATAAGGTATTCGGTCATTGTGGCTAATTTATGGTTTATTCTGGCAGCTGTTCCCCAGAGAGTGGAGGAAACACAGCTACATGAGAAACATACAAAGTAGAGCAGTAAAGTAGTTACTACCTGGCCAAAAAGTTCTCACTGCGATGTATATGTTGCTAGTTGCTTATTGAAAAAAAAGGCATTTAATCCAGTGACAAAGAGCTAAATTAGAAAACACTGCACTGTCACTTTCACACACTGAAATGCCAAAAAAAGTGCCACATTGTATAAACGCTGTTTCAACCTCTACACAAGCTAAATAGATGTAGTCGTAAACGTAGAGGATATGCAAGTATTTTACATACATCAGTTGCCGTCCTGTCTAACAACAGCAGCATCATTTGTGCAGTGAATTGCACAATTTCCACAAAACCACTTGTTACCAAACCACTTATCAGGGCAGATCCCTGACATCCACAGAATGTGTCTAAACTGGTAGTTGTTTTTTTTTTTTTTTTATGTTTACTTCAGCCTACTTCATGTAGTGAAAATATCATCTTGTTATGCTGCTGTGTGCCAGACTTGAAGTAGAAATGGCTCTAACTGGAAGTTTCATCTTAAAGCAGCTTCTACTGATAGTAAAAAGTGAAGACAAATGAAAGGATTGAACTTAGGCAGTCATCAAAACCCTTGGGTTTTTACTGCATGCTTCGTACGCTCTGTAGAGCAATGCTGTAAAAAGGTATTTTCCCCCTTAATAAGTTTCTATTTTTTTTGCATATTTGTCACACTTGATAATTCGGATCATCAAGCAAATTTTAATATTATACAAAGATAACCTCGGTAAATACAACATGCAGTTTGTAAAACATGACTTTATTTATTAAGGTAAAAAAAGCTTGTATGTCTTTTTATTGTACAGCTAGGTATCTTTAGCTAATGTTAGCGCATTCGATAAAAATGCAACTAGAATATTAAGAATTAACATACGGTTATTCCTCCTACCGTTCTTTCATTTAGTTACATATCCACCTATTACAGAGACAGTATTTAATCTTACCTGATACGAAGTGTGTGATAAAATCACTAGCATTTTTGGTGATTGCCTCAAAGATAAGCCCAGTCCTGTCTCTTATTATGTAATCACAGTTCTTCATGTTTTTACTAGCAGAATCAATTGGTATGTGATTAAACTTAGGGCCATAACTCATTAAATTGTGGGATCCAACAACGCAGTAAGATGATCTTCAGTAGATGATGTAGCTACAGTCTGATGTCTGGCCACATATGGTCATCATAGATTGAGCATGTAACGGCTGAAAAATCTAGTCCCAGTAGTTAATTTCAACTTTTTCAAGTAACATTCACGGTTCTAAAGAGTTAGCGACTGTGCATGTTCAAATAAAATAGTATTTTATTCAGACATTGTTAAAATACAACCCAACAAAACTCACCAGTGAGTATTGGAAGATGTTAAAGGGTCTATAGGTGCTTCCTAGCCTTGCCAGCTTTATATATTGCTAGCTAGCGAAACATAAGTGTATAAAAATAAATGAAAAGCTTCTAGTCTGTAACACTGTAAGACTTGTATTCCCTGTGTGGTGTAGACAAAATATCATAGGAAATAGGAAGAGTTAATCTCTTGGTACAAAAAGAACTGAACGATCTTCCTGTTAAAAGAAGCCAAGAAAATAACTTAAAGGGTAACAATCTGTATTGGGCAGTAAATGTACTCATGAAGTAGGGCAGATATTTGATTGACCGGTCAGCCATGAAGAATACCAGCAGCCCACCACATAGAATGACGAACCACTATATTCAGTAATGAAGAATGTGTTGACAATTCATTCATGGTAATGTATTTATTATGTCAAGCTTGATTTTCATTAATAGACATGGATATTATTTGATGGCTGTTTTTTCATTATTAGATGTGGTTTATTGATCTTTTATTAACTTTTTTTTTTTATCCATCAAGTTAGAGATTTAGATTTTGTAGTATTCTTGTGACAAACGTCTGTATTTGTTGGGGAAATTGTTAGATAAATCATTACTGCAATCTGACAGAAAATAAACTCAGCTATAATACACTTGTCACTTTTGCAGTGATCCGTTGTGCAAATACTCTTTTTATCTGTAGAATTCTACATTGTTCCCAGGAAGACGCTGTCAGCTTTGGAGGATATGAGCCTAGTGACTCAGTTGTTGTTGTGAACAGCACAAATCTTTCAGACATGCAATGAGTACTGTGGGCTGGGCTTTAATTTAGGACTTTGGCTTTGATAGCCAAAACAAAAACAGTTCTGACGCAGCCCATGCAGTCTAGGAAGATGCTGGCAGCTTCTCAAAGAACACTGTTCTAAAGCTCGTAAAACAGATAAGACTGGAAAATAAAGACACTTTGTTAGATTGGTTAGGTTTTCTGGTCTTTTTCAAGTATTTAATGTGTCATAACTATATACTGTATATTCCCTAACATAACCAAGTTGGGTTGGCTCCCTAAATTAAACAAAATTAAATAAAAACAGTGTATTTTAATCCTGTTTTTGTGAACTAATTTTTACATAATTTATTATAACCGCTGTTTTCCACTGGATCGTCCCAGAAGCGGTATACCACACAAGCAGCACAGAGCCAGTAAGACAATCAGGAAGTAAAGACATGCGACTGATAAAGAGTTACTTTTCACAATAAAACGTTAGGCTATGTGTAAAGTTCTGTGTTATCTCTGTAGCTGATTGATTACATGCACCCGGGTGCACCCAGTGTCTCCTAGCACATTTCCTCCTCTGTACTGCAAGCAGCAGAAGCTGAGAGTTTTTCTTCTGCTAGAAAATGTGTCACACATGCAAACTGTTGCAAACTGTAATTGGTTATGAGGACAGATTTTAACATAAAGCGGCAAATATTAGATACATTTCTGTTTGTTTGTTTATCATTTAAGTACATTTGCTCATTTCCCATGGTAAAAAAACACAAATGTCCACAGAGAACACAAAAATCTAGAAGCTAGACACAGAACGCTCTGCTTCTTCTCTGACAAATTTACACCTACTGGAAACAGGAGTAACAGTTTTTATGTCAGGCTTCTCAGAATGCTTGTAATATTTACATTCCAGACCCCACACAGCTAAACCTATAACTTATGGGGGTCCTTGATTTGACTTGTCTGTAGACTGTGTGCAACACCCACACAAGAACGTGCTTGCATAAAAATGACTAGAATGTAATGTACCACTGACACAGGAAAAAAGCTCAGACTGAGAAATAAAAATCCATTAACCTTTTGCTAAAAGTAAACACTGACAACCGTAGGACAAGTATTACAGGATTGATCAAATGTCACTCAAAAGTGTCACTGAAATATACACTGAGTTTTACAATTCTAATAACTCTAGATTCAAAAAGTTTATTTTATGACTGAAATTGTTCGTCTTTAGAGAAATCTTTGTTAATAATAACAAATATATGTGTTAAGGCATTCTGCAGTTGCCATAATTCTGTCCACCAACAGCCTATCAACATATAAAGTGTAAAGCAGAGCAAGTGCCATAAAGAATTAAACAGTGACTAAAGTTGAATGTGCCCGTTGCTAGAGGAAGTGAAGAAGTGATAAGAGTTTAAAAAAAATAAGGCACAATAAATTGTTGAGACAGGAATGTACTTACTGTTTACAGGACTGTACACTTCTAGATTGCTCTGGAGACTGGAGAGGCCCTTATTAGGTTACACAGAAGACGGAGAGCATGCAAACAAACTGCCACTGTACTCACTGCTGTGGTTAACAAATGGAAAGGGTGCACCATTTAAAGTTACAGTGCTCGAAAGTGTCAGTTTCAGGAAATGATTTGCAGAGCATGTAGAGGAAGTGAAGGAGCAAATTTGTGTTGTGCCAGCATACAAATTTTTTTTTTCAAGTGCATGTTAGCTATTTTTAGACTGCTACCCTCTTTGTCTGTGTTCAGTTCATTGTCACTTTGGGGCAAATATGTACACAGATCTTTGTGCAAATATTAGTTAATGTAATTTTAGGATGGAGGGCTTTAACAGTCACAGAAAACAACATTTAATACAAAAAGTTTGCCTTGACCTCTTTGCTTCTCATGAGTGATCCAGTTTGTCTCAAGTTTCTGCAGATTTGTGAAAGTTAGCGCTTAGGTTGTGTCAGAGTTGTGGAGTACAACACCACCATCTGGGCAAAATAAGAAAGTCTTCAGTGAATTCCCTCTCATGGCCATCTGTTGGATAGAGTAATTGGATTTTAATATATGTAATTATCTCTAAAAGTCAGTATACCTATAATATTTCAAGAAAAATACTAGTTAACCTTATGGCATTTTAGTTTTGATTCAAATTGATTGAAAGCGTAGCCAACATGATCTAAAGTTGTGCTTTCAGAGAGTGTTGGTGATTATAATAAAGTTAGCAAAATATACTCATTTGCATCACAGCTTCCCCACCACCACGGAAGAATCACAACTAACATAGAAACAGTAACATGCAGACAGGTGAGGAGAAACCTTATCTTGCTTGACTAACACTGGACTTTGGAAGCAAGTCTTCGTATTGGAAATTTAACAGAATAGAACAGCTAATTTACTGTCATTGAAAACATACACCAGCTAGTGCACATTGAGAATTAATTTTGGTTGCAAATTAGGGCTGCACGATTCGGCAGAAGAAGTCATATTGCAATTGTGGACAATATTTCGAATGCGATACAATAAACACTGGCTTGGTTTCAAGTCAAATATTTTGATGGAGTTAATCCAAACATTGGAATTAACTTACTCTACCTAACTCGTATGTATGTATGTATTGAGAAAACAAGATTAAGGGCTAATCCCATTTCTACCCCTTAAACCCACCCCTTTGTCCTACACAGCAGCCAGTCGTCATACGTTACACTCGTCATATGTTTTATGTAGCAGTCAGCAACTACATATGATGTTGTATGATGGTTAGTGGTGTTTCAGTTCTTAGGGGAATATTTTCAGCCCTCCCTTCTGCCCCTCTGTTTCAGTGGGTAAGGGTAGAGGAAGGTGTAAGATTGAGAAATGGGATTGGCCTTAAACCTACATAGTCATGTTAAATTAAATTTAACTTCAACCAAAGTTTAACAAAATCAAATCAGAAGATGTTTACAGGGACAGAAGGGCTGAAGTTTTAGTCATTTTGGTTCATTCACGCTTGGTAATAGTTGCTTTTTGAAAATGGTCTATAAATGTAGAAATGCAGGAGCTAAACTGACACTACCACACACCAGAGGGTCATGTGACCACATACTCCGATGCTTAAACAGAGACTGACTGATCATCTTTTTTATTAGATAATAATCAAATTGCTTACACAGAACACGTTGTCACATTTACATACATATATGTAATTAAACTGCATCGTTTTGCAGTAATCACACAGGCTGACATTCTGATTAGATTAACCATGCAGCACAAGTGCAGATGCTGTATCACCTGATTGTGATGATTGCAGTGGTTTCTTACGCTTAACTTAAGGCTCAGTTTTCACAAAAAATAATCCCTAGTGTCTACTTTTAGTAGTCACATTAAGAATGACCACAAATTAACGGACTCCAACCTAAAATAGAATTATAAAAAAAACAAACAAACATTTTACTTGACTTGAATTTTCACTGCTTACTCTTGAATCCCTCATTTTTGATTTGTGTTGATGTTTAGTGTATTTTTACAGTAATTACAGTACCCCAGAGGTTCTGTACAGTGGCAGCTGGACTCACTTTAAATTCTTGAAGGTGTTTCACCTCCCATCCTGAAAGCTTAATCAGCTCTGAATGACTGACTGGAGTTGCAGGCTTATAAACTCTGGAGTTGTTACCATTTGGTGGTTGCCCGTGGGTTGTTGTTACACTTGGCTTGCATGTGTGTCACTGGGACCACAAAGCGTGACTGCTTGTGAAAATACCTAAACAGAAAAGAACTGCAGTGTAAGTCGACCAAGGAATTGCTCATAAAGCTATTCAAACTAGGTCAAATCCAGAAAAAGAGATTAGCAGCACTACCACATCAGACAGGGAGGAAAAATAAGACGAACAAACTGAACAACATTTGGCAATTCCTGTGTTGTGAGAGTGAGACAAAAACTTGGACAAAACAAGTCCAATGCATGGGTCCACTTCTGGAAACAAAGCTTAGTACCAGACCCAAACCACTAGTCATACTTCTGGTTGCTGGTTAAAATATCATTATACATATACATTAGATCTTTTCCTGTTTGATAGAATCCAG
Organism: Helostoma temminkii; assembly: GCA_900302695.1. Classification (NCBI taxonomy): domain Eukaryota; kingdom Metazoa; phylum Chordata; class Actinopteri; order Anabantiformes; family Helostomatidae; genus Helostoma; species Helostoma temminkii. Next base: position 37,668 of record OMLM01002454.1, read on the forward strand.
CCCCAGAACGGTCCAATCTATATTCCTCCCATATATCATGTCGTATAGGGGAGCAGTGATTTAGGCCCTCCCCTGGCGCATTCACCGTCCACCTCAGACTCTGCCCAGCGCCCGGTGTCTGACATTGTTGGGTCCTCACTTTTGTAAAAGACAGATTTTAGTGTGTATAGATTACCTCTTTTCTACTAACAAGAACTTGGTGATGGTTCTGGGCTGGTGCTGGTCCTGGTTCAAAGTTGGTTCAATTTAGGAACCGTACATATAAGAAAAAAATTACAACCCCAGTCTACATTCTAGAGGTTAGCTAGTTATGATAACTTTGATTACCATCCATGTAATGAGCAACGTGGGGCCGACTTCCTGTAGGCCCACCACCCTCAGGAAGGACAATAAGGGGCTGGTGCATTGTGGATTGGGTGGCAGTCGTGTTGGGGGCGCCCCGACGACCCAATCCCTGGATAAGATGCCATGTGTTGGAGTTTTCCCCGGTGGACAAAAGAGTTGCTTCCCTGCGCCTTCGTGTAGGGTTGGGTCTCTCACTGTTGTTTGTGTCTATGGGCCGAATAGTAGTGCGGAGTACCTGGCTTTCTTGGAATCTCTAGAAGGGGCTCTGGAAGGTGCTCTGTTGTCCTACTGGGGGATTTCAATGCTCACGGTGGCAACGACAGTGATACCTGGAGGGGCACCAACCACCTCTGCATCTGAAATGCTTGTACAAATCTTACAACGCAGAGTTTCTCTAAGAGAACCTGCTAACAATCTACCAGTTTTAACTATATGCTCATGAGTGACTGACCACTGAGTTGCTGTCTTTGACATCTTAAATGGGTCTTATATCATATAAACCATAACTTCAGCACAATATGCTCACTTTAAACATTTTCACATGTAGATCAATGAGCTTTAACAAGAAAAACATTTGGTAATAAAAACAAAAAACATTTGGTAATTCACTATAAAGTGTCCATGTAGTTGTCTCTGGATGTGCTCATTGAAAAGACATACCTGTGGAGACGGGTTGTGAGCCTTGAACGCAGACTAATCTAAGTGCTGATATCGCTCACCTTCCCAAGAAGCTTGAATAGAAATAAAAACTACTCAATTTTTTTCTAGGCCATTTTGTCATTTTTCTTACACTTTACATGTGTAGAATATTTGGGGAAAAAAAAGTCTTCCACAGACCAAATGAAAAATAAAGATTTAAATCTATTTCAGTGTTCCCATTTAAATTTCCAGAACCAAACATCGTAGACGTTATCAGTTGTCTTCAGTTTATCCAGTAGCTGTGGATGTTCGTGTTTATTGAGCATTCTTCATTGTATTTACAGTCGGGAGCCCACTTTTTGAAGGAGCAGCAACAGTAGTATTTCATCTCTATGTATTGATATTCTTTCTGTGGACTGATTAATATTTGAATGGAGATTTATATGTAAGTTTTATGCAAATCAAAATAGTTGTTTTTGCAAGGCATGATTGATATCAGCAGATGCTTCTGGCGAAAGTTAAAATGTTAAATCCAAGTAGGTCTTACCCACACTCATTTTGTTAGCTGCACTATTTTAGGCACTGTTGTAAATTACTTTGTGATTTGTGATACATCTGTACTCATTCCAATAAGACACTCCTTCCTCCCCACTCATCATAAATTGGGTTAGATTTGCCAAAACATTTTGTTGAAATGCAGTGATTACACAACCAGGAACATGTTGACCCAAGACAAATTTTAGTACTTGTTTCTTTGAGACAGTGCAGCTGATAGATTATTTTTAGAATGGAATCCACACCATTGCCTCACATGTTTTGCAATTTAAAAAATTGAGGATTTAATTGTATTCAAGTACCCATACCATGATGTCATGACAAGACACACACACACACACACACTTACACACTAGCCAGAATATTCGATATCAAGACACCCAATATCATAGTTACTTCAGATTCTTTATGTAGTTGCTTTCATTTATTTTAATAGCAAGAACATTGCCACCGACTGAATACTATTACAATTAGTACTACAAATACAACAATCATGATTTCCATAACTAGACATAGTGTTACCTAAAATTTCAAGTAATTTCTTCTAAATTAGGCTTTATTACATTCATATAAAGCAATAAAGAAGTACATAAATGGCAAGATTTTTAAGATTAAACATTTAAAAATAAGGGTTTTAAGTGCATTTATTTAAGCTGCATTAAATTTGAAACTGTTGGCTCTGCATTTATTAGTGGAAGTGTAAAGCTAGATGGCAGCACAACACTTCTGTTCAGTCCTTCCACATCAAACATAAAGAGGTGTTTTCCATGGCAGGTGAAGTGCAGCCAAAAACTTAATGACCTTTATACTTGAGAGTCCCCATACATGTTTTTTACCGCCTGTAATATGATTAATTCACATTACATAATAATAAGTCAATTTGTGTTAGCATAACTCAGTGATAAGAGCCTTATTTCACATGAAAAATAAAGGACAATTATTTACACAGTTACAATACATCAAATATTTAATACTCCAGTAAAAAAAAAGACATGTTTAATATGTATTTAGCTGTATAAAAATAATTGTATGTTGTAATGTATGTTTAAATATAAAGTAGCTTTATCTATGCCGTATAAATACAAGTCGATAATTACAAATTTTTTACTACGTGTAGGGTTGGTATATTCTGTATAGATTGCACTTCACAAGCAGTTCACCACATTCAGTTCACTTTGGGGAGGATCTTGAATGTGACCATTTGGGATCCACAATATCAGTTTTTTTGAGAATTAAAAGGTTTCTTCATTGTGGCCTCAGTTCCTCCTCAGTTCATGGGAGTTTCATAGAAGATTTTCAGGAACTTTACCTCAGCTGCAGCTCACTTTGTAAGCTGAGGAAGAGCTGAACACTCTCTGTAAGGTCCAGAGGTTTGACCTGAATCTATCCGTAAATCACACACTTGTTCGGACACTTAAACTGTATTTAAACATGTACACGCAAACTAACAAACACTTTCTATTATTGGACTCTTGCTTTCATCCAGTGACTTGAGCTTCTTCTAATGGGCTGTACAGACGTAGCAGCCGTTCTTTGAGCATATATAGTTGTAAATCTGTGGAATAAAACCTCTGAGGGGACTTACACTATGTTCATCTGCTATGAGCAAAATACCCAACTAGCATTCTCCTCTCCCTTTTCCATCCCTGAGACCACATCTTAGGCTACTGTGCATGTGTGTTTGTGTCTGCAGAGTCGCTGAACAGCGTCACTGCTCTCACTTTGCCTTCCTGTCTGCAGGGCAAGCTGAGTGGCATCCAGTAGTGAGCGACGGCGGCGACCGTAGCCATTTGAACTAATCTTGATCTCAGGAGCCTTGGCATCTTTTGGCTTGGTGTTAATCCTGTACAGTTCGTGGAGCAGGTCATGGTATACACATGTACCTAGTTTGCAGCCTGATGACACTGACCTTCTGGGTCTGATATTCAGCCCAAAGCTGGAAAATGAAAAGAAATGGTTGTGCTTTATTAACAAACTTTCCAGGATTTTCATAAGTGACTATCAAGATTTGTTTGGGTTCAGGGCATTGTATTGGTTCCAATGAGCATAGATCATCCACAAACTTCATTTACCCCTTAAAATTCTTAATTTCTTTCACATGGTGGATATTTAATTTGGAATTGGAGCTCTGGTAATATCAGACAGCATCATTTAGACTCCTAATAAACATGGACTGTCCTGGTAGTCATGAAGAAACACCCTATCTGAGTTTGAGTGAAGGAATCTTTTGTTACCTTGATGCAGGTGACATAGTTTTTTCATTCTTGTCTTCCTTCGGTCCAGCGTGGATGACAGAGTCCCATTCATTGCCTGTCACTAAGCTGCTGCTAAGGTCTCTCTTCATGTGACTTTGCAGCCATACTTTAAGCCTGCAACACAGAAACAGGAGCAACACTGTGACCACCAGAATGGACACTGATTCACAGAGACAGAAGATGGCACAGCATTACTCATCCAAAATTAGATTGGATTTAATTACATACTAATCGAGCTATTAAATATTGCAGAGTAATCATAAAAAAAGGAAGATCTAAAATGATTCTTGAAGAGCAAGAATTGCCTGTCCTGAAAATCTCTAATACTTTCCTTGCTTCTTTCTTATTTAACAACATGGATGTATAACAAAAAGCAAAAAGCCAACCACTTATTTTGACTGTTGAAAGACAAGTTTTGTTTTTTTCTTGATGAACACAGTGCTCTCACTAAGCTTGGTAATCAGGCACCTCACCTTTTTTTCAGACTGGTGTTGACTTCTTCTGTGGCACTCAGTGGCAGGACCGTGATGAAAAGACAGCAGCAGATGACTGTGTGCAGGGCTAACCTCATTTTGACTGCAAACAGTCAGTGGCAAAGAGAAATTGTATTGTTTATCATTAACAACAAAGTAGTTAAGAAACACACAAATAAATGTTAACGCATTTGTATACCCCAAGCAATAAAACATTCTCTGATCTTAGTTCTTCAAAATCTTATCCTAAAATTGACACAATATCTGCACTTATATTTTCAAGTAATTTTCACTTAGAAAATTTCAAAGCCACTTACCTCGAGAAAATGTATAATATGATGCGGATAATTTGTGTCGTGCACTTCCAAGTGTGTTGTGTACTGTTTAGATTAGTTGGTGTTTTTATCCAAAGCTATAAATAGTTTACCATGAACTGAAGTCTGACTTTACACTGCTAACATGAGAGGCTTTATAGTTGGAGGGAGGGAGTTGTACCTGAAAGCCAGACCCAGTGGGAGGGACTGTGGGACAGTTCATGTCAACCCCATTTACCCCACATGTAGACACTCAGACCAAAAACATGCAGAATGATAACTGATGCAGCAATCCCCAAAGTGGCGTGACTAATGCTTATTAGCTGAGATAATCTTAAGTCTGATTTATTATACCTATTTTCTTCTTTTTTTTCCTCTGCCATAAATGTTCATTTTTGGCTAAACAAAGTGGACATTTGGTACACCAAGTCAATTTACATATTTTTGGTTTCTCTTTCAATATTTCTTTAGAAGCTGGTTGCCTGGGGTGGTTTTAATGAGTAAGTTAATTGACCATGCATGCTTAGTCAGTTAAGTTGGGGGTCAATAGCTGAAATATTTCTAAGATGTGTGTTTCTGTTTTTCTTTTGAATCCCCAGTCTGAGTTAATCATCTGTGATTTTAAAAATGCTACAAGGGGCTAGGTTTACTTAGATGAACAACATGTTGTTATGGCAACAGCATGCACTGTGGAAAATCTAAGGCAGGAACATGTGTTTTATACTGAATCAACCTCCACATCACCAGTACAGTCATCCTGACTGCCACTTAAACCTGCCATTAGTTGCTTCCAAGCATTCTAAATAAGGGCAGTGTTTTATGCAGGTGTAAAGCTGAACAAGCTTTAAAGTTTTCCACGTTAGTTTCATGGAATTAGGAGAAACTGATGTGACAGAAGCGAAAAAGGCCGTTACATTTAAATAATGTACAGAAAGTTAAATTTCATTGAAAGTATTATATTAATACTATCAGTTCTCCGAAGGACATGTCGTCTTATTTAGAACATCCACAGTTGAATGTAGGGCCACAATGCAGAGTCAGAAAATGGTGAATAACGATGACCACAGAATTGCTGACCAGCAGTCCCCAACCAAAGATATTTGATTTCCAATGGTGTAAAACAGAGAAAAGCCGCAAATACTCACATCTGACAAATTGTAACCAGAGAATGTTTGGCAGTTGCTTGATCCATTACTTAAATGACAGTTATCAAAATTGTTAGCAATGAATTTTCTGTCAGGAAAATGTTTAGTGTAATGCCAGAAACCCTACTGCTGCACATTTTATCTATTTTTATCTTATATAATGAGATTTTAATAACTGTGGTAAAATCTTCATTTTGTTTAAGACTTGCGAGATAGTTAATGGAAGCATATGTGGTATAAACAAATCTTGCTTAGAAATGTATGTAGTTAATGGCATTTACCTTAATGCTTATTAGTATTTGAAACACTGAGTTAGTGATGCACCTTCTTGTTAATGAGCTGGAAGTTTATGTAGATTCTCAGTGTCCTAACTTTTTTTTGTAATTTGGATTGTAATTTCAGGAAGCTGGTTGATTGATGCTCTGAACAAAACATGAGCAGTTTTAGCTCATATCCACAAGTGCACTTTTTACAGCAGTGTTGTCATAACAAAGCTCTTCAGCTGTCATTCTCTACACATTGTTCGTGTACTACTTGTTTTTGTGTGTTTTCATAACAAATAGCATTAACTGAAACATTATTCTGAATGTCCACTTTGTTTAAATAAGTTTTGTTTTTGTGACGCCAAATCACAACAGAAAGTGGAGAGAAAAATCTCCCTTTAATAGAGGAAATCTTCGACAGAACCAGGCTCAGAGTGGGTGGTCATCTTCCTCAACTTTTTGGGGTGAGTGGAAAGTGGATAGAGAAAATAATTCTTCAGTAAGTTTTAACCACAGCAGGTTTAAAGCTAGTGGCGACAATGCAAGATGAAATTGATAAATTAACAACCGTAGATTAGATTAGATCAGATAGCACTTTATTGATCCCCAGAAAGGGAAATTCACATGTTACAGCAGCAGTTACAAATCGCATCAAATGTAAACACCAGAAGAGAATAAATCTGCCTGCCAAAGGAAGAAAAACGTAAAAAACACCATCTTAGATCAATCAATTCATTTAAACAGACATTACCTGTTTTACATGTTGAATGTTGTTTGGTGACGTTCCAAAAAGCTGCAGTGTGATTGGTCAGAAACATTAATGTGACCAGCAAAAAGTTGGTAACCTCTGTGCAAAAATGCGCACACAATGAAATCCATTGTTGATGTAAAATGGCTCAAGGACAAGTTACTGGTTCAAGAAATATTGATGTGCTAGAAATACGATCTGGAAATTTGCTTCTACTATGTAAAGGTCTGGGCTTAACTCTTATTTTAACTAGAAGTGTGTAACTGCATGCTAAAAAATAATTAGAATAATAGAAAATAGATAAAGTAGAATACAAAAACAAGTATTTAGGAAAAATAGGCAATTCTGTGTAAGACAAAGGGTAAAAATTTAACTTACCTGTTTATTTTATAAATAAACATCCACTCTAATAAACTGGATTTTGAAGAAAAAAATGTTTTGAGAGACACTGATAATAGTCTATGGATGGTGTGGAAAGTGAGTATTCAAACTCTTAAATATTCAGAATGAATATATGAAAAAAAATTACATAAATGTAAATTTATATGTGAAAGATTTTTAATTGAAAATGCTCCTGAGCAGATTCACCTGCTAAGATACAAAATCACCCGCATTTGACAGGTGGTAAATGATTTTGTGTGGTGGTGGATGCTAAACTTCAAACTAAATGAGTTCGTTAGTCTGTATGACTTTAGTCTGTGTGCAGCTCTTGGTTCATTTGTAGCATTCAAGACAGGAAACACACCAGAACTGTAAATGCCTTGGACTACACAACCACAAATGTAATAGGTGGCAAATGTTCATCATTCAAATTGTTGAGAGAGCAGAGTTAGCTGTTAGCTGCAGTGATTTGGCCAGAGCCATAGGTTGCATGAAGAAACACCTACTTTAAGGTAGAACTGCTTGCTGCTTTGTAATGAGCGCAGGCATTTGTCAGGTTCTGTGAAAAAAGCTTTGCTGAGTTTGATGTGCGTTTAGAGTTTAGTATGGGACTTACTGACATGATGACATGACAATGATGTTGCAGTTGTTCAGAGAAAAACATCCAACAGGTGTTTCTTCGTGATTCTGTGGCTGATATATATACTGAAATTTCTTACTTTTTTTTTATGAGTGTAGGATTACTTGTATATACAGTCATGCAACACGCATTTTACTACCAATACATCTGGATTGTGTTGAGTGTCTGGGTTTTATTCATGCAAATGTTATGAACATCATAAATCATAAGTCTATGCTACTTTTGTACATCAAACAGCAGGAATTTAATGCTTACACTACTTTTTTTTGTTGTCCGATGCTCTGTGCTTGTAAACCTTGCTGACAGTTGATGTTGTGGGACACTCACAGACACCAGGCCTTTGGTCCACGTGTCTTTGTTATAATTGCATAAAAATGGAAATGTCTAAGCATACTGTCACATCTGTATACGCAGGGGGTAATTCTTGATAGTCTGTAAATGTGGAAACCCTTACATGACAGATCAAAAGCAATGGTAGTTCTTCCCAGTTTTCTCAAAATATTTTGTCCGGATCATGTGTTGACCTGCAGACAGCTCAGGCTGTCCCAGCCCACAACCTCAAGCACCACTGCGGCCATCAGCTTTCTCATATCCATAGTCTAAGTTTCTATAAGCAACTTTACCAGTGTCAAGTCAGTTTCAGTATGACTTCATTAAATTCAGTCACACTCAAAGGTTTGAAGGGTCAATAGAGGCACGGGTCAGGCATCTGGGAGCCTTGAATACATGCACACATTACTGTCATAGTAACACTGCTCCTTTAACAAGCTAGATGATTCAATTACCTGTGTTATAACATGTTTGTCTTCCTTTCTTAAATTAGCTGCCCTGTATCCGTTTTGCATACCAATGGTGTGCTGCAGAACCTAATTATTCTAAATCTGACCACCTGTGGCTTGCAGTGTTGTTTGTGTCCATATCAGTAGGCCAAGATCTTTTTGTTTCCTTTGATTTCTGCAGCAGGAATAGTTTTCAAATTGCACATAAATCGAATCAAGACAATATGGTGTTTGGTTAGGATACAGATGAAGCTGTGCTTAATTTCCACAGTCAGGGGTCAGTAGAGCAAAATGTGAGCTCAACATTGGCATGCACCCATTATGTGATATTATTAGACATTGACCGGCTATTTATAGTTCCACATTTCATTCTGTTTTTATTACTACAGAGATAAAAAAGAGAGGAATTATACGGATCTTATTAACACGGCTGCTCTGGTATGTAATACCATGGTGCTTTCTTCGTGGGACTGAAAGAGAATACCTCCTAGAAATGCACTGAGGGATATGCACTTGTCTAAATGTGAGGCCCAAACATTCCTCATAGTTTCTTTCCAAACAACGGAAAATCATAGTGTGCATTTGTTTCGTGTGGAAAATACAAGATCAGATATGCCCAAGGGAAGGACGCTGTTCCACATTGTCCTGACCCAAACAGTTGGAGAGAAATAGCAAAATGATCTTTAACAGTTTATTGGGTGTCTGTATTTTCAAATAATTTTTTTTTGTATTGCCATGGTTCAGCTGTTGCAAGCTTCACCCTTGGGCTCAGTACAGTACCACAGCTCAGCAGGTATTTTGTCAGAAAGACACTGGTATGCAGAATTAAGCTGGCAGCCTACATACTATTAAACATTTAAAGTTTCTGCTACTAAGGAAAAACATTTTTGTACCATTATTAACTTTTGTTGTTTTTGCTGTTTGTTTTTTATCTTGATCGGAATCAATCCGCATTACTTTAGTAATCACATAACAAAATTTATACATTTTTAATACTTTACTTCTTTAACAGATGCTCTCAAAACTAATTGGTAGTATTAGTTTTTTATTATAATGGTAGTAATTTTAATGTGGTGCAGCTTTTACTGCACGGATGTTGGCATGATGATCGTTTGACCGCTGTGCATCAGTGAGTACAGTCTCACAGAGCTGGTAGCATGACTTTTAAGATGTTTTAGAGAATATTCGTCTGAAGAAATTCATGCAGGTTTAATTGTGGGACCATTTATTTTTATTTGACCGAAACACCATTTTCCAACCTGTCAGAACCAGATGCACTCAGGACTAGAAATCATCACTGTCCTAGTGAAAATAAAAGTATCACCTGGACACATTTATGGGTCAGTAAAGAAAACAGACTTACAGTGCAAGTATTTCTCTGAGAATTTAACAATATAACAATATTTTAAAAATATTGGTGTTCTGAGGATATAAATAGCTATAATATCAATATTCTGGTTCAGTCTCTTGTCCAACTTAAGTGGACAAAATCTGTCCTGCAATTCTGCTTGATTAATCTAATTAATATCAGCTTGTGCAACTATATAATCACAAGAGGCTGTGATTTTAATTAAATGAATATGCATGAATGTGACAACTTATTTGGTTTGTGTGCAGTTATACACATGGTTAAAAAAGAGTGGTCAGTCTGTACAGTGTGGGAATAAGTATGGTCACGTCACTTATCAGTGTCCAGTGTTGCCAGTTTAGCTCTTAAGCAACTTTTTTCAAAAAGCAGTTAGTGGAAAATCTAGTAAAATTTGCCCAGAAATTACTGTCGGTCATTGATATGAAATTGATCAAATTTGTCAGTGAATGGTCTGTTGTGTGGGTGTGACTCCTCCAGTGTGTGTGCGCATCTTTACAGCATCATGGGGTGACCAAAAGCTGGCTGATCCAAGAGAAACTTTTGTGGGGCACCGCGTGTCTGTGGTCCAAAAGTGTATTTATAAAAGTTGAAAATGAATTTCACAATTTGCTGTGTTACCATCAGGTGTGTGGTAATTTGGAGGGATGTGCAGTATTTAATAAAGCGCAAGGTTCAGCAGGTGAGGTGAGGGGGGTACATTAACTTGTTTTGGAAGGCATGAAACTCCCTCCCAACTCCTACTGGTTAATTGTATTCTCTACTCATCTAAATATTTGTGTTCCTGCCCAACGAGAGATTTGCTTTTAACTGCAATGTTCAGATTTACACCATGTGGCACCTGTAAGTCCTGAGATGTTTTCCATGGGGAATTCCAGCACATGAACTGGTGGGAGGGTGTGCAAGCCTTTATTTCCTTGTGTGGACAACTCTTGTTTGTACATTTTGGTCTTGTGAGGACATTTTAGCCAGTCACAAGTTTAATAAACTATTATACATTTTTATTATTATACACAGTTTTATCTACATGTTTATTTATTTACCTTAATTTTTCTTCCTGCTTCCTCCCTCACAAGCATGCTTTAATTACTGCCCCCCTCTACAACGCTGCAGTTACTTCCACTCTGCTTCATCATCAGTCTGATGTTAGAGTGAAATGCTTCTTTGATAGGACCAAGAAGATCGTGCCTAGACTTAAAATACTGGGGGTCCCACATGAATAGACCTAATGACGCCACTGAGTTTGAGTACTGGAGTATTGTGGCTGTTAAAAGTGTGAATTGAAAACAGCTTGCTATTAATGAATATCTGGTATCTGTGGTATCTGACTGATGTCATGAATGCTGTTGTTCATCGCTTCATTTTTAGGACTAAGGGTCACTGAAGTACTGGTAAAACTACTGCTCTGTTGTGTTTAAAGGAGCCAGACGAGGCTGTTCAAACCGAAAGATGAACTGATTTATTAACTGATAATAGTTTTTTTTAATTGTTTTGTTTGATATTTGCCTAATATTTGTGCTGAATGTGAATGGAAGCTTGACCTTTTTTCAGAGTGATGAAATTTTGCCTCAGTAACTTTTGTGTGGTAAATCTCTGTGACAAGCCTTCAAACGTGAAAACTGATTATTCAAACTACCCTCTTATCCGTAGAAGGAAACTACTAATACTAGCAAAAGGAAACTATAGCATAATATGCTAGGTGGATTTGATTTTTTGATTTGATTTTATTTTTTTTCCCCAGTATGATTGACAAAGTATTAAATTAGATCGGTACTTGACTCTTTTACCTTCAGCTCTATCATCACTGTGGTTCACCCGAGTAGAGAACACTGGACTGGAAAATCAATACTTGACTCCTGATTTACCTAATATGTCATGTCAGTTTCTTTCTTGGTGTTGAATTTTAGATTTGCTAGAGTTATTAATCTCTGTTTGGTCTCCTACTGCCACGTGCATGCATCTTGTGGCACCCAGCTGCTGTGCTTTTGGCAGTGAGATGCACTGTACAGTCAGAGATTCCATACAGTACAATCTGCAGATGTTATTAATTATGCTCGAAGAATCTGACAGCTTTTTACTGTTTAATTTATTAACACATTGTTATTTTTTTACATTGAGAATTAATCAAATATGAGCTGATTTGCCAGTAGCTCTGTAGCTAGCATACTTTTCCATTGTTGCAGCTTAAAAATGTGTGTTGCGTGTCAGAATCAGCAGGGTGTGGGTGAGATCTTGCTCCAAAACAAAACAGAATGTGACTTTTTAAAAAATCTTAACACATTAAGCCACAAATGTTGGTTCATTTGACATTCTGACCATTTTATAGCAGGTTTTGATTTGTCCAAGTTTAAATCACGTCACTTTTTCCCAAAATAGTGGCATTCCTGTATAATTCATGAAACATGGAGGAGCAACACCATTTCAACACAGATATCAACAGAGGACAAATAGTTATGATTTCAGTGGTTTATATTGTACAAAATCAGTTTCATACCTTTTTGCTTAATCGTGCTCCAGATGCTCAGATGAAAAAAACAAAAAAAAAAAACCTGTCGACACATTTCAGTCATAAACCAGTCAGGTTAGTCACTCAAGAGTTTCACTATTGTTCACTATAGTCTCTGAATTTTTAAGACATTAACAGGATTAATGGGAATACACAAATGTCTTAAGATGACTAAAAGTATACAGCCATGCTAGCAGGTCTGTGAGACTGTATGTCGACAGTGATGCTCTGATGTAAATTGTAGGGACTCACCAAGTTCGTCATAATCATGTGGTACATTTAAAAGTAAAACTAAAATTACCATAAAGGTGCATTGAGTTTTATGTTGCTGACTTCCAAAAATGTACATAAAGCTTTCTGTGTAAACAAACGTGTTATCACCTTTACAATAAAATAACTTTAAACAACATAATGCAACATACAGTACTGTAATACAGTGGTGTTTAGCCTTTTTTTAGAAAAGTGACGATCGGGTTAAAAATATTTCATATGTCAGCCAGAACACATAATGTCACAGTCAGCAGTTTAAAATAACTTTATATTGGCTTATTGTCTGTGTATTTCTGTGCTACAGTTAGCCTATGGACTGTAGTATATGATGTAGTGGGTGGAGAGGGGATCACACACATCGACACCAATGTCACATTTCTACAAGTTTGTGGTTTTTAGTGTTAAACAGGTGTTAGATAAATTACTTTCAACTTACATATAACTTCTCTGCTCCACTGTGAGCACTTCTTTTGTTTCCCTCTCAGACACAGCGAGCAGAGTTTACAGCCAGTATTACTTGGGAAGAAAAGTACTGTTTGTTTCCTGTTTCTATGCATTTTTAAGATGATAAAACATAAACAATCATGATCTGTCTTTATTGAACATGCCTATTAATCATACAATGGTGGAAAAGGTAATGGAGTGTTTTAATAACTGGTTGAACCTCCTTTGGCAACAATAATGTCAAGCAAGCGCCTCCCAAAGCTGTGGGTTCGACCTGTACAACATCCAGGACGACCTGTGGACCTTTCTTCCTTGTAGAACTGCTTCAGCTCAGACGTCTTAGGGCATCTTATAATCACATTAAAGATTGTAACTGTTTGTGTCATATCAACTTCTAAATGTTGTTTTTGTTGATATTTGTGACTTTGGGGAAGATCAAATCACATCTCATGGCCAGCTTGTGCAGAATAAAATGAAATTACAGTACCGTTACTGTATCTTGAACTATATTTCAGTACCACCTTCTGTATTAACTGTGCCACCATAATACTTTTAGTATCATGGGAACTGTGCCCACAGTGTCATGAAGTAACAAAACCCCTGCACTAGATGAAAGGTCAGGCGACTGAAGTTGTGACACTAATGTAACAGATTTCAAGACCGTCCATCCAGTAGCTGTTGGTTTTCTACAGAAACAGCACAGCACCTTAACATAGCAGAACATTCATTTGACCAGTCAGCAGCCAGAAACAGTGTTGTTCTAAATAAAAAATTAATAGAAGGTGACTACTTGGTTTAAAATTTACTGTCTAAAAACAATAATTTAGGTGTTTGGATTCACTGTCACTATTAATGATAATAAATCTGTACAATAGTCTACATGAAAAGTTAAGAGTTGAATGCTTATTGATATGGTAGCAGCTTGAATATGAAAAATCCAAAGGATTGTCAGGTTAAATGATTTATTTACCTTTTCTTAGATTGACTTTGTGTAACCTTTTCAACTAATCGTTTAGTCACATCCAGTGTTTAGCAAATGACAGAAACTTAGGTTAAGTGAAAGGACTATAGAGCGCAACTTTAATTTTGTAGCGTAATTAGTCGCATTAAGTACAAGAGGCTTCAGCACAGTGATGTACACCCACTGACCACTTTATCTGCCATGAAGGTTATAATTTCTCAGTGTTTAACTTGAAACTGTCCGATTCTACTGTATGTCTACTCATACAGGAGTGCATTCTATTATTATTTAAACCGAGGTACGTCATATGAAGATGTGTCTCTAATGTTTCGCACCCTTCGTTGGTGTAAATAGGGAGACCTAAACAGTAGAACCACCTCAGTCCAGTAAAACTCCATCACCCCGTTAGACCTCAATAATAAACATATATAGAATTATCAAGTTTTCAAGTGAAAAACTGAGAAATTATTAAAAAAGAGCTGCTGTATTGGATTACATTAGATTGTACAGGTGTACCTAATAAAGTGGCCAGGGAGTGCATGTAGTAATCATTCATCGACTTCACAACCCTGTGACGCCTACATTTTTAGTAATGGAGAACACGTCAACAGAAGGGAAGAGGGTGATATATTAGCATGCTAAACTTAGTTTTTGACCTGTAGTTGACACACATTTCTGGTTTATAGCGGTTGTGTCTGGTGATATTGATTTCTCACTTGTTTTTTTTTTTTATGTTTTATTGTAAGTGCAAATACGTCAGGGATCAAGTTGGAAAGCCTTGAAATTCCAGTAAGTGGGGTGCAGGATGGAAAACAGGTTTTGAAAGCCAGTAATGTCTGCACCTGGCAGAGCAGTCATTGATATTGATCAATAACACTGTCAACCACCTATAGATGTTATTCTTCTTTTGTATTATTGGGCAATAGTGAATATTTTACTTCTTAGTATTTTTGGAAATACGATTACAATGTGGGTGTAGTAGTTTCACTTGGTTTCGATATACCACTGTGTGAGTAACGCTGGCAGTGACATGTAAAGGATGCTTATGTAAGAAACTGCCCTTAGAAGACTAATTATAAGACACTTGTCTGATGTTTTATTCAGGAAAAGCCGTGCATTTGCTGCCCAGCAAACTTTCCTCATAACCAGTGTTGATTTAAACATTTTATTGCAACTTATGCATTTAAAAATAAGAAACTCTTCGGCCTTTGTAAATAATAAAAACAAGTATATTACCTTATGCGCATTTTAGTTAGATTTATTGTCTGCACTTGTTTATGCTTTTTTTCCGAACATTTTTTGTTTTTGTACTGAGGCAAGAAGCAGAGCAAATGTAGATCAGTTTTCCAAGATGTTTTGAGGCTTTATTCCACGTTGTCTTCTCCATTTTCGACAGATGGATGTTCCTCAAGTGGCCTATAAACACTTTACGAAAATAGCATGTTTACTATCGTTATTGCTGTGAAGTTAACAGTGTAATTGCAAGTGATGTTTCCTGCTCCATCACATTCTGCTGCCATGAGTCATCTGCTGTCACGGAGGCATTGCATGCTGTCTTCAACCAAAGCTGTGTTGATAATGAATCAAAAAACTAAATCTGGCTAGTATCGCAGGCCATCATTCACTCCAGTCTCCACACTGAGTGACTCAGACCCTTTGAAATGTGACTCTGGCACTCTTGTGAGTTAAATGATTGTATAACACGTCATTAGAATTGGGGAGTTTATCTCCAGTTGCGGAGCCAAAAGATTAATGTCACCTTGTCCCCATTAGGATTTTATCATTTAAGTCATGTTTCACAACTTTGAAATTAAGTGACAAGATCGATTGGGTAACCTGAATTTAACTTATTTTTAGATTTTCTCTCTAAAATAGTACCTCAAATCTCATGTTTTAGTTCTTCTGAGCCCAAGATCCTTTAAGACATTTACTAAGTAACATTTCCGGCTCTGTTTAAGCCACAGTGACAGCTCTTTATCATTCTCCTATGTAATGTAATTATGCAAATGATCCTTGTAATTTTTTGCAAATAGGAAATTAATGAAAACCCATGTTACAGGATATTTGGTGCCTGGTGGATGCCTGTTTTTCTTTTGCATGTTTAGATTTCCTGTTAGCCGTTTTACTTGGGCATCTTTGGCATTTGTAATTAAGCGTCATGGAAAACAGCTGTTAAATGTTTTAGTAATCGAGTATTTGATTCAATACTAATATACAAAGAGAAAACAAGGTGGGTAAATAAAATGTACAACTGAATGCCTTTTTTTTTGTTTGTTTTTTTTTTGCTTTTTTTTCTCTCAATACTTGCTTAAATTGCAAAAAAAATCTATCTAAGCTAAACTTGTATTTAAGAGTAATCTTTTCTGTAGTAATAATAATAATAAATTAATAGAAAATTGTGCAAATTTACTTTCACAACTACAGCTACTGGACTCCAGTGGCTATAGACTATAGTCGGACTGTTTGTTGAACGCAAAGTGACAGAGAGAAAATCCATTTTGTGCTAATCGTCTGTCCACAAATTCAAATTTCCAGTTGTTGTCAGTCAGATGCTTTCTTTATTATAATTAAGATGTGATTAAAATTGCATTTTCTTCTTCTTTTAATTTTTATCTTTATTTCAGCCACTACCTTCCCACATTTAGTCTATTTTAGTGACCATAGTAGATATTTATTATTTGCACCTTTAAGAGACCAGGACTTATCGTCATCTTCAGTGTATTGTAATTTTGCAATAAATTACTTGAGTTTCTCAAAGAATCATTTTAGCCTTAATGTAAACTAAAGTTCATTTTTAGTGAGACAAAAATGCCAACTTTGTGAGAAGTATTTTTGTTTTTGTATAGCAAGTGTATAGAGAGACGAGTGCTATTGTCAGGTGTAACCATCATGATGTAATACGGCCCAACGATTCCTTACATCTTCACGCAGGTGAACTGGCTGTAGTTCCTTACACCTGACTTGTTACTGTAGATGTGATAAGAAGCCAATTAAACAGGCATAAACTCTCAGAATAATGGTGATGATTGACACAAACTCACTAAATTTACTTTATGTAAAACCGTATAGCACCCATCCATCTTGAAGCAACCCTCTACTCTCTAGGTGTAAGTCACCTGCTCATCACTGAATTACATCAGCAGTGAAGAGGAGAACATAGGATCAACGATCAATAATAACTGATTTCTGTGTTTAAACTTCTCCTAATTCTTATATTTTTTTGATAGACTGGATTATTTTCATCTGTTTGCACCCAATAAGCTGTCAATTGAGTGTATTTCTGATTTTAAAAAATACATTGTAGTAGTTTCATGAGAGATTCTTCTATTCCTGTTTACAAGTAATATTTTTAAAATGTAAATAAGGCTATACTGCATTGTGAACATTTTTATTTTAACCTTTTACTGGGTGTGAGCTGATCTGAGAAACGCTCCGATCCCTGGCCTGAAATCTGTGACACAATCCGAACAGTGACTTTTGTGATTCGAGTGCAGTGGGAGAGAACCACGTAAGAACTGGTTTGTTTTTCTACAGGCTTAAGAGCAACCGTAGAAAAAGAGAAATTAAAATGTTTTCAAGAAATGGTTAAGTATTCGTTTGGGTTCTTGCAATGAATATGTTTAGAAGTCATACTATGGTGTGATAGTGCAGGAATCCTGCTATACAAGGTGTGAATGTTGAGTGCGGAATAATATGGAGCTGTAAAAGCGCTAATATAAAAATACGATGGAAGGTTGACACAGTTATCACTGCTGCTCTGTTTCATGTTGTGATATATATTCACACTCTTTAGCCTCTTAATGTCCTCCTCCCTACTCCTGACAGTTTTTCTTTTAAGGGCGTGAATCATTTTCAACTTTTCTTAGGATTTAGTCTTGACTGTCGGGAAAACATAATTTCATCACTTGGAGGAACTTTTTAGACTGATTCAGTGGCTGAGTCTCATTACCAAACTTTACACACCGTTCTTAAAGCATTATGTCACTTTCGTTTTTGTTAAGTGACATGAAGGAGGTTCACCATCCGATGTGATAATTTGACAGGTCCAGTAAGGGGAGGCGGTGTGTTGGTGGAGGAGTGGCAAAGCTTGAGAGCGCTGTCCTCGTTAAAAGAGGATCCTCACAGAGAAGCTGGCATTCCCTCCGTGGCGTTTGAGTCCTGTGTCTTCTTTTGACACGAGAACAAAGCAGTTGGTTTTGTTCTGTGGTCATAAAGAGCAGCTGCAGTTGTACCTTGATGACACACTAATCCCAGAGGAAGAGAAAGAGTGTGTTTAGGGAAGGGATGACTACGACGATGATGATACAGCAGTGTGTAGGTAATTCTGCCCTTGGTATCACCTCATTAAACACTTAGCCTTTCACCTAGGGGCTCTGCTGACTCGTTGACTTGCTTCCTGTAAGCCTGCTGCGCTGGAGTATTTTTAGCATGATTTCATACGCTCTGCAATTAAGTAGGATGCTGGTAAACAATGCTCTGGTAGGAGGCCAGCTACAAACTTGGCTCAGTCATGATAAGTCAGACGGTTTCAACTGAAAAATGAATAACTTCATGTGCTGGCAGGAGTGCAGCACAGTCCATGGGGGGTTGCTGAGTTTTTGTTTTTTTTTTTCCACAGAAACACTTGTGTTTTATATTTGCGCCTTGCCACACATTCTTCTGTGTTCATGGGGGAGAAAAGGATGAGACACTGACTTTTGAAGTGTTTCTGTCTTGTCACGTAAAGCATTCCTCACCGATTGAGTAGATTCTCTAGAACGAAGTTTTTCTCCGCGCCGTTGTACTGCAGATCATATCAGAGTGATTGTGATTTGTGTGTTTTTGTGTGTACACTTACGTGCGGGTATTAAGTTGCGTGCCGTGCTGCATTTACAAGCCTCTGATTGCATGCATGTGTGAATGTAGCGTTCAGGTATATAGTAACTGAATGTTTGCATTTAGAAACCCCTGCATTTGTGTGTGTGAGTCCAGGTGTGAAAGCTATGCATGGACTGTGCTGTATGTGCATGTGAAGATGTCTGTGACCTTTTGCAGAGGATTTATAGTAGGGATGTGTGTCTGTGTGTGTATGTGTGTGCACTTTTACATGTATCCACAGTAACCTCTGACCTATAAGTGTAAAAATACAAATGGGAGGTCAGATTGGCACACTGCTTACCTTTAGCTTGGCTCTTTGCGTTGTCAAAAGATATTTATATCTAGAATGAACAATTGAAAAAGATGGGTTTGATTTCCCTGCTATGGCCTCGGGCTCGGCCTTCCTGTGGGTGCAGAGTCAACCTCTATCAGATGCACTGATTGGAGCCAGATCCTTTGTCCCAAATTCCGTCTCTTTGCACCCTTGAACCTCACGAAATCGCTAAACTAAAACCTTAAGTCATTGGTTTAAGTCCCACATTACACAAATCCAACACTAATGTGTTGTGAAATGTCAGGAGGGCGATGCGGAGAAACATGTGCTGGCGAACGAGAGCGATGTCATGCAGGTGAAATAAGGTCGGAGGTGAAATTCCACACTGAGGCAGAGTCACTTTTACAGTACTAGTCACTGTAGTTGGTGTGAAGTGGAACGCTGCTGCTAATTCCTCGCTCTCTGGACCCACTTGCGGTGTTTTTTTTTTATATTTATGAGGCGGAGGAAGACATCTGTTTGCACCGTTGACCCCTACAAGAATTCTCTGGGGACCTTTTAATCTTCCGTGGAGATCTATAATGTGAAGACGTAGTGATAGGCTATTTTTGTCCACTCTCTTGCCAGATGCTTCTCTGAACTCTTAATATGGCTGTATCACACCCTTGGGGTCCATGAATTGTCATATGCGACTGCTAAGGAAGGTAAATGTTCTGCAGGCCTTTTATTTTACTGTTCCAAAAGTAGCCCCCTGCTCCGTAAACCTCCACAGGCCCCGGGGCTCCGAGGAACCCCATTCACTATAAATAACCATAATTCCTAAAACTTTTGGACCCTATATATTTTGAATTCCTCAACACCTTCAGATACTAATCTCAGATGGTGTGGTGTTCAAGGGGGCAGTGAGACCCCTAAGAGCCTTATCCCTACTTTCCAGCTGTCTCGCACACATACACCCCCTGCGATGGATTCCAGATAGGGAATTTAATGCATTTCTGTTTCGCATCACCTCCTAGGAATGCGGCACGTGTGCCACAAGCCCCATAACCTCAGGCCGATGATTGTGAGGATGTTTAAAAGACAGCGGGATGATGGGATACAGACGCTGCTGGGGGTTATGGGGGGCTGACGGGGAAGCTGAGGGAAGGATGGGAGGCGGAGGGGGTTTTGACGGAGCACATCCGGTGCGGCACTTGGCGTTAATGACAGGCCATCTAGTTGCATAAAGCAATGTTAGTGCAGCTGTGGTATGTGCTGAGCGCATCTGGACTGCAGATCTTTTGGGAACGTATTTTGTGTGTGTTTGTTTGGTCTGTCCCATCTCACTCAAAATTAACGACTGTTGCACGATATGGAGGGAGAATGGAGTGAATTAACTTAGTTGGGGATCTTTTGGGGAGGG
>OMLM01002456.1:10368-21226 GCA_900302695.1 Helostoma temminkii
TCATGTGTAACCACATGTACACAGGTAGAAATACTATGTTATGAGTATCTTCAAACTGACTGTATATTTACTTCATGTGTAATGACATGTATACAGGTCGAAGTACTATATTATGAACACTTTTAATCTCAAAATATACCTACCTCATGTGTAACCACATGTACACGCTTAGAATTACTATGTTATTAATATATTCACACTGACAGTATACATGTAGTTACACATGAGGCAGTCTTGTGTAACTACATGTATAAAAGTAGAAGTACTATCTTATAAATTTTTTCACACTGAAAGTCTACCTACATCATGTTTAACCAAATGTATACAGGCAGAAGTACAATCTTATGAATGCTTTCAATCTCAAAGTATACCTACCTCATGGGTAGCCACATGTAGTTAGGTAGAAGTACTATTTAAACTACTACTACTAAACTGACTGTATACCTACCTCTCGTGTAACCACATATATACAGGTAGAATTACTATCCTTTGAATATTTTCAGTGTTACAGTATATTATATTATGAATATTGTCAAACTAACTACCTACCTCATGTTTAATCATATGTACACAAGTAGAAGTACTATCTTATAAAGACATTCAATCTCACAGTATACTTATTTCACTACACTGGCAGAAGTACTATATTCTGAATATTTTATATCTTATCAGTACTTTCAATCTGACAGCATACCAATCTCATGTGTAGCTACATGCATACAGGTAGAAGTTCTACTTTATGAGTACTTTCAAACTGACCCTATATCTACCTCATGTGTAATCACATGTACACAGGTAGAAGTACTATCCTATGAATTTTTTCACACTGACAGTATACTTACCTCTTCTGTAACCAGAAGCTATGCACCTGTGCCTCCACAGCTCCTGCTGGATTTCAGGTCTTCTGGAGGATTTCTGATGGACTAGTGTCTCTCTTCTGGTAACAGGCCTTTATTTTTGTATGGCTAATAGCTAGTCGCTAACAGCATGCTAGCTTAGCTGGAGGAAGATACAACAAAACCTAACAAACCAACACACAGAGGGGAGCTGCTGTCACTGGCTGCTATCCAACAGACACCATTGTAGAACTCTGTGTTCTAGAACTCTGTAGAAAGTGATGATTAGAACTTCCTCCTCTAGTCTCAGCCAATTGTGTACTTTAAATTACACACACATTTTAGAAAAGTGTATCTTGTGTGTGGGCATTTCTAAGAAAATGCTTCTGGGTATTATTTCATTTCTTTAGCTGTTGTTGTCATGGGATCTAACCCTAAGCCTAACCCTAACCCACACAACAAACATCTGTCTGTAGGCGGTTTCCTCATTGCAGGCAGCAGGTTGTACAGATCAGGTGGTTTCATGCTCTTGGTCATCAAACTGGATGTGGAGAAGACTTTTAGTATGGGTGTTTGGTAAACACCATGGCTGCTGGAGGTAGCTTGGCTTTGTTGATTCCTCTGTTAATTTTTATGTCAATTATACAAAAATAGATATTCCAGTCCTAAGGGAAACTGTCAGGTTTGGTAGGATTATAGTGAATAAATTCAGTCTCATAATTTGATCAAAGGTTTGGAAGTTTTATTAAATAAATAAAATAATGCACATAACTGGAAAATATAGACAGACCATTAGTGTTTAAATGTCAGTTCTAATTATATAGCAACCATTTATAACAGAAGAAATAACAATGTAATGAAGATGTTCTGCCGATAAGTGTTGTCTCTTTTACGCCAGTATGGAGGAACAGAAGAAAGAGATGGATCTTAGTGTATAAACGTGCAAAATCTGCATTTCGTACAAGCTGAACAGATTAGTGCTGGAATCCAAAAGTTACAGTAAAAAAGAGACAAAACTCCTATTGTGTTAAAGTGATTTGAAGCTTTTTAGACTCCCACACAATTAACCTGTTTTTACTCTTTTACAAAGTCACTGTATTTTAAGATATACCTATAAGAGAAATTAGAAGAGCTACAAAACACACTATTTCATGATAAGTGCAGTTGATGTTCTAGAAATGTCAGGCTATTCTTTTACACATGCATTTGCTTAATTTCTGTAAAAAATATGAACCAATACTTATTCTGATATTCATGCAACATAAAACTAGGGAAAACAATAAAATAAATAAAAAAGTATGTTAACCTCTAAAATTATCAAGAAATTTCATGGGGAAATTAGAGTCAGATGTTTCAGTAACTGGGATCACCTTCAGGCAAATCTGAGTCTAAGTGTGATATTTCTTTGTATCGCTTTGAAGAAAACCACTGACAACTACATTTAAGACATCAATGGTTCAGAGTTCTGTATTTTCTCCAAGGACACTTCTAATATAATTCTAATATGGGTCAAACCAATGACCCTGTTCATAGACAGCTGCTTAACTAATAGTCCCTAAAATCACTTTCCCTAACCAGGAATTGAACCTGGGCTGTGGCAGTGCAAAATAATATATTTAACTTATTCACAACATCCTTTATCTTATGAAATATTTTTGAACAATTCATATGATCGTAGGAGATTTCGACTAGATCTCAAGTTGATACCATATCAGCTGAGACTTCACAAGATTTGGGCTTTGAAATACCTGACTGTAAATTAATGAAATGGGTTTATAAAAATATGAATTCACATGTCATGTTATACAACATTGAGCAATAATGATTTGGACGCTGCTTGTTTCAGATTAGCGCTTGTAGAATTCATCTAAGTATAGGTTTTACCTATAACTAGTGTGTGTTAATACTGAAAAGGCTTTGTATTTTACATGATTCTTCACTGGAGTCTTAATTCGCAGCCATGCTGATGCTGCACAGCTGTTCTTTGGCTGATGTGTTTTATACTTCATGCAAACACTTCCCTCCGCACTGGTTAGTTGGTGTTTAGTGGCAGTATTTGAAATGATAGCAGATTCACTATGCTCTGCTACATTAGCTGTGGAAGGAGAGCCTGAGTAGTCCCACAGTAAAACCTGATCTGGCCTTGGTTTTTGGGCTGCTAACAGTATAAATTCATATCCTGGGCAGGAAGTGTGTCATGGTCATTGTGGGTGTGACGCGGTTGCCTCTCTTGGTTTTGCCAGTCTTGCTGAGTCCGATGTACATGCCAGGGTAGGCGGCTGATTCATAGGCATTATAGTTGTTGGCCAGGAGACTCTCCTTGAACTTACATTCATCACTGTAGTGGCCCTGAGGAGCAGAAGGAGAGGATAAAAGGAGCGGGGCGATAGACTTATTATTTAGGAACTGTCATTGCAGTAACACAGTAAACACTCTTGGATTGCCTTACAGTGTTTTCACACAGTAACAGTTACACCACAGTAAAGATACATCAACTCATACATTTATTTTAGAAAATCTTAAAATGTGTAAATTTGTAGCATGTACCTTTATTCATATTCCCAGTATACTGTATTCTGTATATATTAATCATCCACGTCAAGATCAGCCTCTAGAAGAAGTTTCTTTCTTCAGTTCTAACTGAATATACCTGGGTCTCCCAACCACTCAGTTACAACTGAGGTAAAACTTCTTCAAGAATTGCAAGCAAATCCAGTTGCCACTTTTACAATAATCATTTTGATTGACAGTCTGGCTGATAGTATTGGTGGTCAAACGCTTATATTTCTTCTAGGTTCTCGTCTTTCTAATTCTTACTTCACTTAAAAAGTCTCAGTGTGAGACGTTCACTTGTAGTGTAGACTAATATCCAGCTTGGCAGGCTCCCCTCAGAGTTCTGGGACCAGCTCCAGCAAAAGGTCAACCTTATGCCCCCCGACAGAGCCACCTATCTCTGTACATACAGCACTGCTGTTAGATGAGTAACCAGATGACTAACTGTTGTTTAGCTTATGGCTGATTTAGCCTGAGTCAGCATTCAAAACTGTTTTGGTGGGCAGCAAATAAAACATTACACCTGTGGCTTAGGGCTGATAGAAAATGACCTGCTACATGGAATCAAATCAGACAGAAGCAGCAGGCATAGTGTCTGTAGCAGAATTTCATTTAATCATCAACAGTCTGGATTTTCATATGGTGGTTATCAAGCAATCCAACACCCTTGTTTCAGTCTCAGTTCTGCTTTGTTCCATATAGTACAGCTACTGTATCTCCTGCATGATGTTGTAAATGATGACACAGCAGTCGTACATTAAAAGCTAAAAGTTTTTTTACCGAGCCATAGAGTTTTCCTTTGACGCTCATGGCAATGAAGAGGCCGCTTCTCAGTCCAAACAGAGTCACCACTCCTCTCTCCACGGGGGAAATTTCTAAAAGGGCTAGAATGAAACCGAAGCAGCAGGTAAAAAAATTAAGCAGGAAAGGTAGGAAGTAATAACGAGAGATCATGTATGATATTTATTCATAGCAGTCTATGCTGTTTTCACAAAGCAATAAAACAGAGAACATAATACAAAGAAAGATTAATATTTTTTTCAGCACTGTGAGCTCACAGGATGGAGAGTTACATTTCTTTTTATCACATGCACCACACTGACTCTGAGACTCCTTACTGTCTATAACTGAATTGAAATATCCCAACATCCATCCATCATCTACTGTTATTTTGTTAATAGTGGAAGCACTAGTTAAGAATTGGGGTACACCCTGAACAGGTCACCCCACACAGAGAACCCACAACTAGCTGTTTGGTTCAAATCCATCACCTAGATGTGAAGCATGAGCACTAACCACAGCACCACTATGCCACAATTACAATATTACAAAATAAGTACTTCACTACTATAATGGGTGGAAAATAAAATCCAAAGTAACCTACAGCTACTGTTCTAGCTCCACAGTCTGGATTTGAAAATGTTTTGTTGTGTTTATGTACTCAGCAGGAAATAGCCAACACAATGTCATCCCCTAGTGTCACATCATGATGCTTCCCACTTGGAAAATTGATACTGATGCTAAAGGCACCCTTTGGTGTTACTAACACCACATGAGTCAGTTTTTGACGCAATGGAAATGATGGTGGCTCCCTGTCGGACCTCTTGTCAAAATGATTGGCAGGGAATTGGTGATGCTATAGCTGAGAAGTGGTTCATTGTTGTCAAAACAAGACAAACTGATTCGTTTTTTGAAACCAGTTTGATGTCAACCCCTAAATTGACTTGGTCAAAAAAAAGTAAAAGGAATGGAAAATTGGAGCCTAACAGTTAACATATAAGCTGCACAACTGCAGCATCCCCTGTTCAAGTCTAGTGTCTTGTTACTGTACTGACTCTTGTTTTAGCAAAACAAGAGTCAAAAAAACAAACAAAACTTGGTGTAATAATTTTATAGTATCGTCACTGTTGGTCCCGATCCAGTATTTTACAGTGCCACACTGTTACCTGAACAAACCTAAATCAGTCAGTCAAATGAGTCAGTCAAACTCAATGCAATCAAACTCTGAATGGAATTGATCATCTGATCTTCCGTACAAAGGATGGCAAAATTACTTACTGTATCTGTTTTCACTATGCACGCCTGTGATCTTCCCATTTGGTAAAACTTCGATGTGGAAGCCGATGCCCACATTACAGTAGAGCCTTCTCAGTCTTTTTATTCCCAGCAGGTATTCTCCATCTCCAGCTGTCACCTCTCTCTTATCCCAGGAGTTGATGCTGGCCTGAACCAATGATCCTCCACTCTGTACGGTCTGTCTTTTACTGCTGATGACTGGTACTGGAGCAACGGTACTGCACAGGAGGATCCCATACAGGAGCAGAGGGAGCTTGAACCTTGATGATGACATCCTCTGCTCACCAATCCCAAGGTACTCAACTGCTGTGTAGTTCTAAGCCCAACTAAGTGTTCACTTAATATGAACACAAATATTTAAAAAATACATCCAGCTTCAGTCTCTGAGAGAAATTGCATGAAGAAAATACAACAACCTGTGCACTCTTTATAACCCAGAGAAAAGTTTCAATATGCATATTTAAACATATCTATTCATTGAATCCACTAGACCTCCAGTTTGCCAATTATATGTCTCCTGTTTCCCAATTTTGTTTCTTCCTCAGGTAGATCCAATAGACACACAACACCCTTATATATGCCCCATATTACATCACACACCACCTGCTGTCCTGTTTGTCTGTGAGTCACAGATGCTGTGGAAGCACACAAACTGTGAAATACATTAAACAAATAGTGACAGAAAACTAAGTGGAACACGGGCATACATAGAAACATAAATATATTTATAATCATACAGTGATGTGAAAAACTTTTTGCCCCCTCCCAGAATTTTTTTTCACATATAAATGATTCAGATCATCAAATACATTTTAACTTTACACAAAGATAAAGCGAGTAAGTACAAAATGCTTTTTTAAAAAAAAAAAATTGACTTGACCAACTCTTCCATAGAAGTCATTTTTGCCCAGTGTCTTTCTTATTTTTGAATCGTAAACACCACTCTTAACGGAGGCAAGTGAGGCCAGCAGTTCTTTAGATTATGTTCTGGGCTCTTTTATGATCTCCTGGATGGGTCATTGTTGTGCTCTTGGAGTAATTTTGGTAGGCCAACCAGCACTGGGAAGGTTCACCAGTATTACAAGTTTTCTCCATTTGTTACACATGAGGCCCATGTCCATTTCTCAAGCAGTGCTGCCTGATGGCTCAAGGATCATGCACATTTAGCAGTGGTTTATGCACTGTGATTTCCCTGAAGTAATGATTGATGGCATTGCTAGCATTCCAATTACAGTCAGTGTTGATGTGTCCATGTTGCCAGTTGCCTTGGCAGGTGTGGCAAAATGCATACATATAACTTGATGAGGGTTGAAAGTAGATGTCTGAGGTCTGCTTTCAATTCCTCAAATAGAGTGACTTATATAGTTATAAATAAGAGGGTAACTGGAAATAAAATAAATGCTAAAAAGAAAAATCACTTCACATCTTTTAATCACTTGTAATATACAAGTTCTTCAGCTGCTAGGCAGCATACAAATATCTAATGTATGAGGACACATTGCAGACAATATTCATTGATTGTGATTCATACCAGCAATTACTTTGCATGTACAGCACATAGTACAGCAGCAGTAGATGGTTGATATCATGCGACATGTTGTGCGTCAGTGCACTGCTCATGGAGGGTTCAAAGCAGGGCTTCGAAAAGAGAAGGAGAGACAGAGGCGATGATGTGTGTACACATCCATAGGACTAGTCACCCCACCAGGAGAAAACCCCATAGTAGTTGTGACGTGGGTAACTATTTACCAACACTTGCTCTGACATCAAACCTCATAAACAACGTACCCACAAGCTATGCGGAGAAACTGTGTCACTGACAGGACTGATAATCAGAATCCACAGATCCAAAGCTAGAAAGCATTGCTTTTCTTGAAATGTATTAACAGATTTTCTCATGCAATCATTTGTTTTCTATCTGAACAAGGCTGTGCCTCAGTAACCCTAGTCACATTTGGTAAATGTTTGCCACACTTATTTCTTTTTTAAAATAATCACAAATAACAAACTTACATACACAAAGCAGTACAGTTACAGTAGGGGGTGTCAAAGCCCAGTTACAGATCACGGTTCACCATTTATTTCTATCATTATTATATATTTAAACAACATAAAATAAATGACAATGATAAGTGAGCAAAAGTATTGGAACACGTGGCTGACAGTTGTGTGTTCTGTGAGGTTGATTGTCCAAACAAGAAATAGTTGACTACTCTTGGCTTTAGCCTTGTGTATTAACCTGTGAAGACTGCAGTATGTTTGTTGTTAAAAAGGATATGCTGACATGAAAACCCGAGATCTGTCTCTGGGGAAAAGCAGCCATTTTGAACCTAAGAAACAAAAAACGATGGACATAGTCAATGCAACAATTTGGGATGTTTTGATCAAAAAAGATACCACTGGTGTACTGAGAAGGGTCAGCCAAGGAAACAGTTGATGACAGAAGCATTGTTGCTGTGAAGAAAAATCCCCAAAACAACAGTCAGATTCAATGCCAACAACATCCACAGAGCAGTGGTGAAGGTATCACAATCCACTGTTCAGATGACACTTCATCAGCAGAAATAAATAGGCAGTATCAAATGACACAAACCCTTCTTAAGCATTAAGCTTGGAATTTGATAGAAAAAAGTAGAAATGAGCCACAAATGTTCTAGAACAACATTTTATGGACTAGTGAGACCAAGGTTAACCTCTATTAAAGTAATGAAAAGACATGTGGCCGAAGAAAGGATCTGCTCAAGAGCCATATCATAAAAGCCCATCTGTGAAGCATGGTGAAGGTAGCGTCATGAACTGGGCTGCATGGCTGCTCCTACAACAGGCTCACTAATCTTTATCAATAATATAACTGATGGTGGTAGCAGCAGTTGGTTGGTTTAGCGCTGTTGTAAAGCTAAACATTTGTCATATCTGAGGTACCAGTGTAACTTTGTACTCTATACCGTATGCAGTAAGCATCACAACCACATCCAATATTATAGAGAAAAACATTTCTGCTGCCCACCTCGATGGTTACAAACATTGCCACAGCAACAGAATAACTGTTAACATAGAAAAGGATGCACTCTCTCTAGCTGTGATGACAAACAATAGCTACAGTAACAGCTGAAGCTTGGTTGTACTTTCATCATAGTGACATATGGAAAATATGTTCAGCCGTTGTCTTCATATGTCACTATGATTAGCTTAGCTGTTTTGGAGCAATGAGATGAGTGATGTTATTGCCTCAGAATGTTTTCACCACAGAATCACAACACACTCTGATCTACATTACAGAAAATGTAATGGCACTATTTGCAACTTCCTTGTTTTCTGCATAAGCTGATGATGAAATGTTACCTGATCTTCACCTGTCATGGATATATATATATTTTGCCATTACTGGTTGAACCATCTTGGCAGCAATGACCTCAAACAAGTGCTTTCTATAGCTGTGGATTAAAACTGTGCAATGGCCTGGAGAAATTTGAGACCATTTTTCCTCAAAAAACTACATCAGCTCAGCCATATTTTGTGGGTATCTAGTGTGAACATCTCGCTATAGTTTATTTCACCACATCTCTACTGGGTTGAGGTTTGGACTCTGTCTGGGCTACTCCAAATGGTGAATTTTGTGTCTCCATAGCCATTCTGTAGTAGAATGACGTTTGAAGTTTACCAAAGACCACCTTGACACTCTACAATGGTACGTATGAGTACATATAATGTCAGTTGTCAGAGCAAGTAGTCAGTCATGAACTTTGCAAGATGATAATTAAAACTGTCCTCTGAAGCCAGGAAACGGAATGCAGGAAGTTGATAGAGGTTGTGATAATGTCACCTCCAAGATGGCTGCCTCCTACATTGGACCATGCAGCCGCTTGCAGGAAGTCTATAAAACTGGATGTCTCTCTCTCTCTCTCTCTAAAGGATCAAGGTGAGCCTGAAAGAGAGATTGAAACAGGCCAAAACCATACCTTCTTAGGGTCATCACAGTGTGTATGTGTCTGTTTGGGGAGCAGAGTAGGGGTGTTGCCAGGTGGGTCTGAGAGTATGTCAGGGTGGCTGAGCTGAAGCTCAGTAGAAGTTGGGTGATACAGCAGGACAATGACCCTAACAATGGCACACAAATTCTGTGGAACAAAGATGCTGTGAAATGACCTCAAGAAAGCCATTCACACCACATGTCATAAGAATATATCAGAGCTGAAGCAGTTCTGTGAGGAAGTATGGTCCAAAGTTCATCCTGGACATTGTGCAAGTTTAATCCACAGCTACACAAAGTGTTTAGTTTAGGTTATTGCTGCCAAAGGTGGCTCAATCTGTTATTACAACATTGTTGACATTAGTTTTTTTACCACCTCTTTGTATGTTTAAGATCATGATTGTGTTTTATCAGCTTAGAAATATTGTGCTTGTTGATATTTGTGACTTTGGAGAAGATCAGATCACATCTCATGACCAATTTATGCAGGAAAACCAGGAAATTGCAGACAGTGCAATTACTTTGTCTTGCCACTTGCCACTTCACCCAGTAGTTCTGCACTTTGTACTGCTGCAACCACACGAACCAAAATAGCAGGTGAAAACCTAATGTCTGTGTCCAGGGCCACACTTATTTGCTACAAGTGCTGGACCTGTGATGTTACTGCATTTACATTACTGACCAAGAGACATAATGAGATATGTATTCAGAACACATTATTTACATTACATTTACATCTAAATTACGTAGATGTAAATGTATAAAACCTTGAACTATACAACTATATATATGTGCAATTAAACCACATCATTTTATTTAAAACACTATTAATAATTATGATTGTAAAAATACCCAGATTTTTAGCAGTTGGAGCACTTTGTTGGTAGAGGACAGCTTCAGACAATATAACAGCAAGAACAACATCGAAACTGAAATATAAAGGAAGTTAAATACACACTGAAAACATCAACAATGTTTCCAGTACTATCTAGGTAACAAACATTTGTGAGAGTATAGTGTAGTTTAAGTCATAAAACGAGAAACGTGAACTGGATGTCTTCAAATCATTTATTTTGTCCAAAAACCAACAGTAGTTGTTTTGTTTCTCAGTTTTAATGTTTTGGGAAGTATCGTTAGGGTTCAGTGGCCAAAGTTCCAGTATACTGGCATGGTACTTCTGGTCCTGTCTGTCCAGTGGTCATTGACTTTTAATTTAGATAAGCCAACTGAAGCTATGGTTAGGTAATGGGTATCAGCACTAAATACACACACACACACACACACACACACACACACACACACACACACACACACACACACTTTTGCTAACTCCATGCCAAGTTGCTCACTCATTTGGGCCTTAGAGTTAGCAGAGCACATTTAGAAGCTATTACAGTAAATGTCTCATCAGCAGCGTGATCATTAC
>OMLM01002456.1:21246-45119 GCA_900302695.1 Helostoma temminkii
CCACACACACACACACACACACACACACACACACACACACACACACACACACACACACACACACACACACACACACATACTGAGTTATATAAGGGCGGTGTGAGCTGGATCAGTCTCTCCAGCTCATAGCGCAGTTAACTCGGGGTGCTCCTTTTTTGTCAAGCTTCCAACATGCGTTTCCCGTTCAAGGTGTCCATCGTGACTCTGCTCCTGAGCCTGACTGCAGTTGCACTGACTCCTGACAAGTGTGTCCATCTCAGCACAACCCTCTCAGCTACAGATCTGCACATGGTACCCTGCTAATCTTTATTGTCTCTGTTATTTTTAAACTGACTCTGAGCTGATGTCAATGTGATTGTTTAAGAAGGTTATATGGAAATATTCAACAGATCAGCTCATCTGAACTATTTGCCGTTTATCAGCTGCCTGGGTTGATATTTATACTAGAATTGAGATCTAATGTGTGCACATAAGAGAAATGTAAGTTTTTGTGAATACAGCATTGTAGGGTTAAACTTCCAGATTTGAACTGTTCAAGGGGTCAGCATGGGCGTTCTGCTGCAAATGTACATCAGCCATTAAGAGTAATTCAAGTCATGGCCTATTTTCTAGGAGCTTAACTGCTACAAATAGGAATCATAACACAAAAAAAACAAGAGCCAGAATACAATGATCTTTCAATATCAAAGGAGTAAATTCAGTTTTTCATTTGCATAGATCTTTGGGAAATGGATTCTACATGAGGCCTATGTTTCGAGCAGCCATGACTACTTCAGCCATTTACTCAAAACCACCAACAGCTCCCAGACTGAATTTATTCCTTCTGACAACAACCATACAGTCATTTTCAAACAGGCAAACATGAGGTAAGTGCTGGTAAACAATCTTTAGAACATTCATGTTCACAATAAATATCAAAGTTATCAAAAGAAACCAAGCCATTTTCTAAAGCTAATTTGATTAATTGATTGATTAAACAGATGAAATAGAATTAACTGGCAAAAATTTAGATAATTAAGTATAATTCTTTATTATATTTCAATCATGAAAAGCTAAATATTCACTAGTTCTGCCTTTTGAAATGTGACTAAATGCTAGTTTACACTCATTATTGACAGATTAATTAAGTGAACAATCAATAATTTAAGAAAATTCTTGTTAGTTCGATAATAAAAATAATCATTGGTTGCATGAATTCTTGCAAATAATTTGTTTACAACAAATGCACAAAATGAAAAAAGGTTTTAAAATAAAAAACTGAAAAGTATATAGTAGTCAGTGATAGTGGCCACAAGATGAAGAACAACCTCAGAGTTTATATTTTATTTCTGTGGTGAAAGTTTCTGACATATTGTGTTGTTTTTCTTTATTTTGTATTTCCAGGGATGAGATATGCAACCGATATTCAGCCAATTTCACTGTTGTTGGAAATACAATCCAATACACATCTACCAGTAAGTCAGACAAATATCAATATGTCACTAACTCAGTATATTTCTTTTATATATTCTTGTGTTACTTTATGACTGAGATATCCATGGCAGCTAGCAAGGGTACAAGAATGTTAGCAGGCACCTGCAGAGAGGGGGGTTCTGGAGGCCTTAAGCTCCTGTCCTTTTTCAAGGTTGATGAAAGATGCCCGCTCAACATGAATTAATCCTCTTAGACACCTTTTTTTCTATTACTGATGCCTTTGATCTTTTTGTACAGAAACATTTACGGTTTCCCCACATTTTTTAATTTCTCACAATGCAATCTGTGCAAATATGTAATGTTTTTACATTTGTAGATCAATGAGCTTGTGGTAAGGTCAAATTAGGCTGGAGATATACTTTCTGTTAACTATGCATTCGGACATGCAACATGGGGCCTAGACGCTTCCAGCAACGGTTTGGCCCATAGTTTATGCACATCAAATAATCTTAACATGCTGTACATGCTGGATGCATAAATCCACATAAATCTGCCAGGGGCAGTGTTTCATTTATGCTGTTGTCACTGCCAATTTTATCACGGTACAATTTGCCATGAATTCACTAACATCATTGTCATTTCCTCATTACATGACTCATGAAGTTTTTTTCAAATGGTGGCTTGTTAGAGCTTTACCACTGCTATGTGTAGGTTGATGGTGATGTCACTGACTGTTGTCAGACTGTTTCAGGGTTTTAATCATAGCTTTCACAATGCTTCTGTCATCTGTTGTGTTCCTTGGCGGACCAGTTAATGTGGATGTTGCTTAGCAGTTTCTTTCTTTCAAGACATTCCAAAATGTTGTATTGACTATGTCCAATGTTTGTGCAAAACTTCTGTTTTGTCCGATTCAAAATGGCTGTCTTTCTTTTATAGAAAGCTCTCTGGCCTGGTGAAAATAAACCGGCCTAGGGTACAACAATGTCTTTATTCTAAATACAGGAAAAATTAAACTGTGTACAACAGAGAAAACAAACTGTCTGTCTGTGGCGGCTCCTTTGTTGATAACACAGTCCAAAATAACACATGCAAGGACATCTTTCTGGTTTTTGGTGCACCATGTCTTTTCCAGGGTCCTTTGCACTGACTGTATAAGGATTTTCCCCAAAGAGTGGTGTACATGAAAAATTGCACAACTTTTTCCCACCCGGCTACATTCTCCTTGCAGGACTTGATGTGATAGTCTCTTGAATTTTGTTTCCACGTTGTGGCCTGTTCATGCTCAAGTCTCTCTGCAGCTTCCTGTTCAGCATACTGCCTTGCTCTGTTGTATGCCTCTTTTCAACACTCCTGATGGACCACAAGCCAGTCCTGTTTCCTATCCAGTGCTTGTTCCTGACTCAGCAAAACATCTACTGGAAGATGTGACCTCCCAAACATGGTGTGGAGAGTTACATGCATAGTATGCAATGTATGTTTAAACTAGCTCTGGCAAGTGCTCAAGCCAACAGCTTTTTTTTCTGGTTGTAGTGTACACAAAAGGCCATGAAGCATCCTATTGAAATGCTCACATTGTGTGTTGCCCTGTGGATGGTAAGGTGTGGTGCAAGTTTTCTTTACCCCATAGGACTTGCAAAGCTCTTGGATAATGTTACTCTCTGCTTTAAGGTCATATGTAGGAAATGCCTGTGTGAACCACCAAAACATGCTCTCGTCCATCAGAGGTGGTCTCCAACACTAAAATCCACTGCACCAACTTCAACTGCATAGCTTGAAAGGGTTTTTATAAGGGCACATATCTTGATATCTTGCTCAGTATACAACTTTGGTGCTGCTTAACCCACTGTTCCACATTTCATGCATCCAATATCTGTTTTGTTGAGTTCAGGTGACACACAGGTCTATAGTCCTTTAATATAGCAAATTTAGACTCTAACAAATGGAACCCTTGGTTTTTCCTCAGAATTTCTCCTACTGTCATATGCTATAAGATGCTTTTTGTGTCCCTGACACTGATAGAGGACAGCACATAGTCCCATCCTGCTGGCATCAGTTTTAACAACAAATGCAAGGGAGAAATCTGCATAACCAAGTAAAGGAACAATGTTAAGTTTCTCCTTCAGTTGGTTGAATGACTGCTAACATGCTGACAGTCACACTGACTAATAGGCTCTTGGACCTTTTTTTCACCTTGACTTTTAACCCTTTTTCCCTCAGTCTCTGCAACACTGTCTGTAACTGCACCAGATGTTCCTCAAAGGTTGGTGAATAGACTGTCAGCATGACTGTCTAAATGGCATTATTTCCTGGTATTTAGCAATTTTTAGTGCCATCTAAAATGGCTCTGGTTCATGCTAGAATTCAGCGTACATGTTTTAAGATACACTGTCTCCATCTAGCTGCCTTTTCTCTTTGTGTTCTTCATGTAGACTTTAATTTCACATCTGAAGCTGACTTCCTAAAGACCTGTGACGACTGTCTGCTGATGCGCTTCACCACTGTTAGAAACGGAAAAAGGAGCACTCACCTGATGTTCTATAGTAAGTAGAAATACTCCATCTATCTTTTAAGTTAGGTTTTTCTGAGAAAGTCTAAAGCTGAAAGAACACACTTTTCTAGAATGAGAGTTTTTTCTTTTAAATCTCTCAGTAGTAGAGGGTCAACAAACTACCTTATTCATAAACCAACAGTAAAACATTGTCCAATCAGATTCAACCTGAAATTGGTTGACTACCTTCTTCATGTGGTTCTACAGCATTTCTATAGTCCAGACTCAATCAAACACAAACATACAAACAGACTTGTGCTTCTTTTAATAACTATTGATGTTTAAACTCCTGTTTGAAGCTGCACTAAATAAAATATTGGTGTGAGTGTAGAGGATGCTGAGGATGGAGTTAGGTGGAAACAGATGATTCGCTGTGGCAACACCTGCAGGAAAAATGTTGGACATATTGACATTAAAATTGGATAATTATTGATATGATATGATATGATATGATATGATATAGCAATACATTATTAGAGCAACACTTCTGTGACACAGAAATAATTTTGCAGTTTAAAGCAAATATATAATTTCATACATCCTTCAATATATTGCAAATACTGTATATGATAAAATGTATATAAACATACTGTATAGACCTTTATGCAACAACTTTATGCACAGATTATAACTTACAGTATAAATCGCAGATTGTGTCAAAATATGCAGTTAATTTAATTTTAATGTTAAAAACATTATTGTATCTTTATGTTTGTAAGGTTTATTCTGCAGAGCACGGAGCAGAAAAATTCACTGATCCATTAGAATTTTCTTATTTTACATGTAATCCCCATCAGTAGTGTAATTTAATGCAGACAGAAGCAGAATATAAAGAAATATGAACACATTTAGACATAGAGAACCATAACATAAAGATGTGAGTGCTTGTTTTCCCTTTTCTTTTTCCATTTTTGATTTGAGAACAAAATCGGAAATCAGAAAACGAAAATTTATTTTTTCATTTTGGTTTTGGAAACGAAAATTGAAAGTGTTTTGAAGTGTTTTTTTTTATTTTTTTGATGTTTTGTTTTAAATTGAAAAATGATTGAACAATGATACACAGACTTTCCTGGTCCACATTTATGCTAAGTGTATTTATATGATTTCTGTTAATTATTAATTGTGAGTGTTGTTATGATAACCTCTGGGTTTAATGGCAGTGCAAGGCAGTATGGTTTCAGCTAATCAAAGTCAGATTTCCAGTCGTCATTTTTATGATACTGATAGAAACGTATCATAGACCAGAATGTAATTTAGTTACTGTGCATATACTTCAAGTAGAAACTAGAAAAATCTAGAAAGAACTGCTTTAACACAATGAACTTGGGATGATATAATTTCCTTTTCACTTTGCCTGGTTTTCAGAAAAGACAGACACGTTTTCACAGACAGACCAGGAGAAAGCCAAGGAACAGGCCAAGTGCCTGGGCTTCCTGCAGCCCGCAGAGTTCATTTATGAGCAAGCAGGTTTGTCTACAGTGGCTCATATTGCTGAATACAGGGTAATAGCATTTGAAATAAATAATAAGCACAAATGAAACTGATGGATTTATATGACTGTATTATTGTTGTTTTTCATTAAAACAGAGTTATTGCACTGCACAAATAAATGCAACACTTTATATTACAGCAGAGAAGGCAATTCAAAAAGAGTGACAGAAAACAATAATAAGACATAAGAACATTACACCACACTGCCATTAAGAAACTAAACCACCACTAAGAGATGCAGAATAATCACAAGTGACTGGTCCTTGTTATGACTAATGCTTCACCTCCCCTCTCCTTCTCCTGCAGAGTTGTGTCCTGAGAAGGACGATGCCACCAAAGCCAAAAAGCCAGAACAATGACAGTTGTCTTTCTGATATATTAATAAAATGCACTAAAAGATGTGAATGCATGTGTGGTTATTCATACACAGAACTGTGTAATAATTGTGTAATTATTACACTCCACCGTGGCAAATTTGGGTATTAAAGGAGTCAAATCACAGTAATAAATACCAACACGACGCGCGTTGGTGGAGCATCCTCTTGTTGATAGTGCTGCTCAGAGCACTCAGAGGGTGTCCTGTAGGGGGTGGGAAGTGTTGTCCATAATGGTCCATGACCCTTCTTCCTCTTACCTCCTCTACTGAGTCAGGAGAGCACCCCTGAATCTTTCTTATGAACTGATTTCTGCACACACAAAAAGATTAGAACCTTTTTGTGCTGGGCAGTGTTGTAGTTTGTCCAGTCCATCTAGTTGTTGAAATTAACATCCAGCTGTTTGTATGTTTAACCAATTGCTGAAAGTTTACTGGCCTACTGTGGCAAGATTTTTGTTTTGTTTTTATGTTTTTTTGTTGGTATTGAGATGGAGGTTATTCGGCTGAGTCCCAAGTTTCTTTAGGTAGTGAGCAGCTCCATGTGGGTGAAGTTGGATCCATTTAGAGAAAACAGAAACAGAGTGTAATCAGCAGTGGGTAGAACAGAGATAGATGGAAAACAAGCAGTGCAAGGTGCCTTGAGGACCAGGGAT
This sequence comes from Helostoma temminkii, assembly GCA_900302695.1. NCBI lineage: Eukaryota > Metazoa > Chordata > Actinopteri > Anabantiformes > Helostomatidae > Helostoma > Helostoma temminkii. The sequence goes on from OMLM01002456.1 coordinate 27,728, forward strand.
TGACATGCATTTTCTCTGTGACCAGTAGTAAAAAATATTATTAAATAATAATATATAATATAATAATATGAATGATAAGTAATTCATTATGTAGAATGGCCAATATGAGATTGAGAGTGATTAATATCTTATTACTGAAATCTAAATACTGTATATCTATATATACATCACTTTAATGTCAGTCGGAACATGTAGATTTGTCAGTGTGTACACAGCTTATGCCATTCATATTTCTTTGTGTTCATTGTGTAATAAACGACCATACTGTGTTTTGTTATTGTTTTTATTTGTGTTTAAGTGTGTTGATAGTATGTGTGATATTCTGTATATTTAGCTGCGTTTTATTCCATTTACCATCGGAGAGACGATGTTATAGGAACAAGCTCGATTTTACATTGTTTCCCACGGGACAGTGAATACTGCATGAGCATGACTCTCGCGAGAAGAGATTTCTTAGGACGACACCGTACGTGGCTGCTCAGCTGATGACTGGGAGTGTTTACAGGGATGCGCCAGTTCCCAGAGAAATCTGCCGCATAATTAAATGTCTTCACATATGTGACTGACTTTTATCAAACAGCGGGAACTTCTGGTGAAGACCTCTTCGCACACAGCGGCAGTGACGCTAAAGTTAGGAGCCTCCTCCGCTGATCACCCAGCCTGACGTCGGTCTGCCATGGCGGACAGTGGGTCGTCGGTTGAATTCTCTGGCTCTCTAACGAGCTCGACTCTCCCGCCGCCGAGGACCCGCATCTTCAAAATCATCGTGATCGGGGACTCGGGGGTCGGAAAGACCTGCCTCACCTACCGCTTCTGTGCCGGCAAGTTCCCCGAGAAAACCGAGGCCACGATCGGAGTGGACTTCAGGGAGAGGCTGGTGGAGATAGACGGCGAGAAAATCAAGGTGTGCACCGCGGAGACAGGTCACAGTGAAACACAGTAGTGTAGTAAATATGTGTGTTCACAGTCAGTGCCATCAACTGACAACACTGAGCAGCTCTGTTGCAGCAGTTGGGGGTGCCTTGCTCAAAGGCACACCAATGGTAATAAAGGGACAGGTGTAACTTTCGTGACTACACCCATGTGAGGTTCACTGACAGCTGATGTCTGTGTATAACTGTATATATCGTATATAATATATGTAGTTGGGTCAAACCCCAACAACAGACGGCCCTACAATCCCCATATTGCTCAAAAATAAGAGTTTACAGAACTGTTGAGGTTTTGTGTAGAAATCCTCATGATGAGAAGAGTGAATTTAAAAATAAGGCTTATGACACGTGGCCATGCTAAGTTCAGGAACATATTACAGGTCACACGATCGAATGTGTTAAATTCTACTCAGAATTTACACATTTTTGAATGGAGTTTGGTGCGAGTTCCTTAGTTACTTTATATTGCACTGTCAGTGAATCCCACAGAAAAGACCAAAACCATCAATGTGGTGTCACTTAGTGCAATAAGTGTTTTTCACTGATGTGTTTCACAGTGCTTGGACGACAGGGGAGCTCTATGGCACTAAGGTTTGATGACTATGTGCTTGTTGACTAGAATAAATGAATTGTTGTGGTTGCAGATCCAGCTGTGGGACACTGCAGGCCAGGAGCGCTTCAGGAAGTCCATGGTGCAACACTACTATCGCAATGTGCACGCTGTCGTCTTCGTCTACGACATAACTAACGCCGCCAGCTTCCGCAGCCTCCCCGCCTGGATTGAGGAGTGCAAGCAGCATGCTCTGGGCACAGAGGTACCCAGGATCCTAGTTGGTAACAAGTGCGACCTCCAAGACTCCATCCAAGTGAGCACGGACGTAGCACAGCAGTTCGCAGATGCCCATTCTATGCCTCTGTTTGAGACATCTGCAAAAAACCCAAACAGCCAAGGAGGTGTAAGCTGTGCTGGTGGGAACAGTGACCACGTTGAGGCTATTTTTATGACGGTGGCCCACAAGCTGAAGTCTCAGAAGCCCCTGGTGTTGAGCCAGCCTCCCGAGGGATCCGGAGGCACCATTCACCTGAGCAGCGGGATAAGTAATGGGGGTGATGGGACAAGGAGCTGGGGTTGCACCAGCTGCTAAAATCAAAAGGAACGAAGGGAGGCGATTTCAGCCGAGGGCCGATGAAAAAAGAAGACGGAAAGCATTGAGGAAAGAACAGAGGTCTAGACAGAAAGGACACATTGAGCAGAACGGCATCGCAGAACCACACATCGATAAGTGTCCAGTAGAAGAGGAAACATTTTTCCAATGCTTGTGCTTACCTTTATAAAAACACATTGAATGATACTGATGATGGCATTTAAAATAGGACTGTTGTTTTGGAATGCTAGAATCTACTGTTGGTTCATGGAAATGAACCCTACAGGTCTCAAAAAAATCTGATCCTGAATCAGTTCTCCTCACATCATTTCCGCCCCAAGATTGACAGGAAAAAAGGGAGTAGTGCTAAAAATCTTTTCATACCTCGTATGAAAAACAGTAGAAAATTCACTGAAGTTATCACAGTCACATTTTTCACACTTACTTATGGGAATTACTCAGTATAATGTACTCTATCTGTAAGTGCATTTATGAACTTCTTACTGCACAAACAACTTTGGAACTGGTCTGGGCTTGTCCATGAAACTGTGGGCCAATGGAAGTGATGATCTATACAGGTCACGCATGGCACAATGACTGGACAGCAGAAAGTTTGTGGAGCCTTTAGAATTTTCTTTATTTCTGCAGAAATATGACCTGAAACGTGATTAGACTTTTCACATCAAGTCCTAAAACCACATAAAGGGAACGAAATAATACACAATTGTATTTATTGTGGAAAATGAACCTTAAATATGTGTGTGTGGCAAAGTTATTGTTACATTGAAGCTTTCCCATAGAATTCGTCTGTACAATTGTTCTAAATCATTCTAACTTCATTGATGACAAGTCCTGGTCCAGAAGCAGCAAAGCAGGCCTTAATCATGATACTGCCACCACCATGTTAGACTCATGAGATATAGTTCTCATGGAGTGCAGCGTTGTTTGCCAAATGTAACATTTCTCAATTAAAAGCTAAATGTTTTCTACTTTGGTCTCATCCGTCCACATTCCAGCAGCCTTCTGGTTTCTCCACATGGCCTTAAAAACTGTAGATGACAGCAATGTGTGTCTGGAGAGTAGTGGCTCGCCTTTTGCAGCTCTTCAATCAACACCAGTTTTTTTATTTATTAATCTAACCAGAACATTACTTGCTCTTGGTGTGATTTTTGTTGGTGTTGAGTTCAGTTGAGTGGTGGACCTCAAACTCGCACCTGATTCTCATCCACTAATGGCAACACCTTACTCTGATTTCCCCTTCAAATGAATTGATTGTTGTAAAGGTTCATATTTTTTCACACTGGAACATTTTCCTTATCAAACAAATGAACAAATGTATTTTTGGTCTCATTTGTCTCATTTTTATTGGCTTCCCCTTATCTGGTTTCAGCACCTGTGAGGAAATCTGATCACGTTTAAGGTTATATTTAAGCAGAAATAGAAAAAATATTTTAAGCACCATTAATATACATATACAGTAGATAATCAGAGCATGGTCTAATGGTACTGTATGGTCCTGTTGATTAGGGTTGTAAAACTATATTTTCAAGCAGAACCTACCTTAAAGTCATCGTCAGGTCAGTGGACAGTGCGTTTGTGTTTTCTATTAAGTCCTAACATCATTGACTCATTATTTTGTGCCACAGTGTCCTGTGGCTTCATGTTACCTCAGAGTCCAGTACAGTCCAGCACAGTATGTTTGAAGGTTGGTAAAATATGACTAATAGGAATTATGATCAGTCTTGGCAAAGGATCAAAAGTTAAAAATCAGTACAAAGAGATAAACTCCTGTCAACTTAACCCAACCTGTACGGCTGGAGAACTCAACACTTCAACCAAAACAGTGTGGATATTGATGAAATGGCAGCTGCCCTCCACATAGTCATGGACTCGTTTATTGTTTAGCATCTGGACCACAGCTTTACTGTTCGGTTAATGCTCAGGAGCTGGTAGAGACCAAAATCAGAGCAAAAATACATAAAATGATGTCTCCCTGTATGTACACTCAAGAAATAAAGCCTTTAATTTATAAAGTGAAGTAAAGTTGAGGTCCAGGTTCCACAACTTATGTTGAAAACAAGATTTACTGACATAATTCATTTTTAATTTTAATTCAGTTTAGTTTTTAGGGTGGATTTTAGCAGCAGATCACGTTTCTTTGAGAGTGAATTTGAACTCGTCTCCTCAGAATCATGCAGCCACCTGTCATGACATATCAACATGTTAACCATTGCACTTTGTGATGTAGACAATGATGATGAATGGTTCAGGGAGAACCTGTGGCAATGGAGTTTAGAGAAGTGGGTTGGCAGAGTTTGTCTGGTCTTTCTACTGCTAAACAGGCTGGTAAAAAAAAAAAATGACACTTTACCTCTCATAGTGTGTGAGGCTTTGTAGTCTACATGTACATGGTTGCCTGTACCCACTGCTTATCCTGTATGGAAGCTTGTGATAAAGTATTCTGCATGTGTCCTAAACACAACCGTATGGTGAAAGCAGCTAATGTTAACTCTTTACAAGCCATGGTGCACCACAGTCTGGTGTTAGTTTGCATCTCAGCGGTTTTGGATGTTTGCTGTGGCCACAGCTGGTCCTGTGGCTCATCCGCTGATCACCCCCAGGTTATTCTGTACATAAGTCTTCTCGAAGGATACACACCGTCAAGCACACGGCCTTTTCTCAGGACTATGCTCATGGAGACGGGCTGTGCTAGCTGCTGTCTCTGTGGCCCATAAGCAATGTGACATCAGTGGAGGACATGTGGTTGCTGCTTCCTTCTGTTCTCGAAGTGCCCTGAATGGTTCCTGTCCACCTTCACACCAGGTCCTAGAATTTCCTTTGCCTTACTTCGGCTCACTACAGCCATGATAAACAATGCTACTGTATCTCTTCACTCATATGCTCAGACAATACTAAATCAATCACAGAATGGTGTGAGTTCACAGTGACTAATGAATGATGAAGGGAGAAGCTTGCTTGACCGTGTCACATGAAACCTTGCAATAAACTCCACTGAACGTTTCACAGTGTGGACTTGTTTCTTGAAACCACTCAAGTTCAAGCAGGTTTTATTTTATTTATTAAATACACATAAAACATCTTTCTACATTAAGAACAAACAAAATATTCAGTCCTGATGGGTCACATATAGAGGTGTTCAATGTCTGCACAGTGAATTTGGCTTGTATGTCTCTCTGAACCTGAGCTGAAGCTGGGAAAAGAATATGTTTCAAACTTAAAACAAAGGCTTGTGTAGGCACTAACAGAAATGTCAAGGACGGTGCTCTCTGATGTGGCTGTGCGTCAGGTCAGTGTGTCAGGTCAGTCTGCTGTACGGAGGCAGTTTGGAGGGTCCCTCTTCCTCAGGTGTCTTTGGGAGAGTGGTCTGAGCTGGAGAGTTGAAGAGCCTGTCGTCGCCTCCTGCTGGACACAGAGGAGAACAATGTCACAGAGTAAAACTACATTCAGTTTTACAGTCACATCAGCTACAACTAAGATGAGTTATGGGTGAAGTTACCTTGCCAGGTGCACATCTCTGTGTCCCCAGGGTCACACTGAGGAACCAGTGTCTCCTGCACAATGGAAACGAGACAGAAAAGTCACTATAATAAAACTGTTTGCTGGCAAGAGTGAGTTCAAAGTTTAGTTCACACAGATTTAAATCAACTAGTTCAGGTTCATTTCACAATAATACAACCCAGGAAACCTCATTTTGCATGAGATACCTGGATACCTGGCATTTGTTTCAGCTGTAGCCTGTCACTATAGGAACCTTTGTGGGAAGATATACTGTCCCAGAAATAACTGCAATAGACAATAGCAGTGACATTTTAAGAACATTTTATGCCCATGATGGGGAACTTCCAAAACACAGATGACCTACACTCTGTACAGTCCCTCAACACATTTATTTTAAGCTCATTCTTGTCACTCAACTGGCCAAAACATTCATTCTTATATAAACACAATAGCCAATATGGTGGTCAGCAAAAATAATTAAAGTCATGTTCAATAACCTTATGACAAGTCAGAATTATTATGACAAGCCTACTCAGCTGACTCACTCTGTATAGTCCCTGAATGCCTCACAGGCACGTGAAGTGAACAAAGCCTGTGCTGCTCACTGTTACTCTGTGTGTCAACAACGTTCACATTCTTTCGTTTAAAACTGATATGTTCATTGAAAACATGGGCTTGTTTCATGTGTGTGGGGCTGAAGTGATTCCTCAGGAAAATTAGTTATTTTACTAAAAGTCCAAAATGCTAATTCTTTGCCTCAGAGATTTGTTTAATTCATTTTTTTCTACACAGTATAATCATCTGCGTATATACAGATGGTTATTACTGCCACACAAGGCATTACACAGATGATGAATGAACTACAGAATATATCAAAAGCCTGGGATCACGTCAAGCTGAAAAACAAACTGTGTGCTGTGTATTCATTGTAAAACTGAGCTAGCTGAAAAACAGTAACACAAAGTCAAAGCTTCAGGACGTCAGCAGAAAGCATCCAGACAACAGAGTGGACCCAGCACAAGGTAACTAGCGTTAGCATTTCATGTAAAAGACATTTTCTCATGAATAACATTTTGTTTCTTTATAAAAAATGTGATGAAATTGTACTTTCTAGCAAGTTCACTGTATAAATTATGTACCAGGTAGATAACATAGCATTTAACATTTAAATAACATTTATATCATGTATGGGTACAGAGTTTAGATATGTGGACAGATGATTAGCATAAATCATCTGCTATCACAAACACCCGGAGTTGAGCGTCTGAACAGGGACAGTGTCCTCAGGCAGTCATTCTGCAAGTCCAACTTATAAACACCCTACAGCCCAGAAGGGTTTTAAAGTGAGCAACTGGATTCTATAGCTGCAGCCTGACATTACGGCACTGAGTAGAGAGAGAAAATAAAAACTCCACACAGAAAAGGCCTCGTATGGCCGATAGGTTAGGACTCTCAGAACCTTCTTGCTGTCAGGACACAGTGCTAGTCACTCTACCGTGACACAGCCAAGCTCGATACTGTAACCTCATTCTTTTCTATCTCGCTTGTCGTGACTGTGTTTGTCCTCACCAGTCCAGTTCGAGCATCGTAGCAGCCACAGCAGGGCAGACTGCGACAGCCCACGTAGGCGATGAGAGAAGAGAGCACCAGGCTGATGGTGCACGTCAGCAGTATGGTGGCGTTGGCCCCCTTCACCATTCGATGAAGCACAAACGTCTGAGCGGACACACAAAGAATGTCACAACATCACCTTATGTCTGAATTACGTGTTAGTTAAATATATAACCTGTCAAAACTGTGATGCTGTTGTGCTGCACTTCCTAGAGCTGCACGACAGCAGGAGGCCGACACTGAGAATTTCATTAGTTACACCGGCGTTTGAAGCGTGCAGTGACGAACAACTCCATGCTTCAATAAATAAAACAATGACTATGACCTAAAGGAAATCTTTTGTCATACTGAATCTACAAGAGCATGTGTGTGCGCTGGTTACCACATGGGGACTCTCATGGTGGTGGAAGACCTCTTCATCCTCCTCCCCGTAGGTGAGCGTCAGACAGGCATAACCTGATACAAACAGCACAGCTGCACAGGAAACCCCTGCTGCTGCCACCATCACACTCACCTGCAGGGACAGGGGACAAGTTCAGCTAAGGAAACATGTTAAAGTGACAGTGTGTGCACTTGAACTCCTTAATATTCAATTTGATATAAAGAATGTGTTCACATTAAACTGTGGGATTGATTTTTACATATATTAATACATATTCACACAGGAGAAGGCACAGCTCATCACTACATGTAGAGATGTTGCTGTTCTGGTCAAATACAAACATAACCGTTGATCAGAGCAAGTATCAAAGGAAGCTGTGTCTAAAAAGAGAGAAAACCATTGTTCACTATGCACAGATAACCTGACCTGTTAATGTAAGGGGACATTAGCACAATATTTCAAACACATTCATTTTATGCATTTCTTTGTGATGACTAAAGTACCAGTAATGGCAGCAGCACCTGAAAACATCTCAGTTACAGCAAAGTAAGGCAGTCGTGTGACCTCAGAGAAGTGAAACTCATATGCAATACCCTCAAAATGTTTTCTTATTATGTTAATGCACCTACGGTATCAATCACACTTTATACTAACTGTAGTGTGACCAGTGAGTTGGAAACATTCAGAGACAGTACAGAGTGTCAGTCAGCTGTGTTTTGGAAACATTCTGAACCCAGTATGGACTTAATTAAAATTGTGAATCACCCAGAACACTGTGTAAAACATATATATCATTTTTGACCATGTCACCCAGCGCTACACTGTGGTTTTATCCAACTTAGATTAAAGTTGATCTAACTATTAGGTTGGATAAACTTAACTGAGTTAAGTTCAACTTACTTAACTCAATTAAGGCCTCAAACATAATTCACTCAACAATGTGGATGCAAATGATGAATACAGGCAACATGATCTCCTAAATACACGTGGAGGTGATCATGTATTTCCACAATAAGGGTAAATAACTGTGGCATTTGTGGGGCAGAGTGTGCTGTTGGAGCTGCTGCTCAGGATGAAAGAATGATGCCCGAGTCAGTGACTCTGAGACTGTGCACTGCTCTGCTGGGACTATTCAGCACTGCCATAATGTAGTGTGAATATATGCCAAGGTTTCCATAAGACTGTAACAGCAGGAAGGCCTAGATATGACAAAGAGGCCAAAGGTTAGAAATGTCTTGAGAAACTTACCAGGACTGAATTTTTCCTTTGGGAGGCAAACAGCGCCAAAACACCAGGAGTGGCCATGACCTACAAGAAAGTGAACATGGTTACGTTTCAGCTTCCTGTGGTGCTGCTGTACTGCTTTGAGGAGTAGGGTACAGTATATGAACAGTATTACACCTCTCTCTGTCTGTCCTACATGAACATGTCCCACTCTTCCACATTTGAATTTAGACCATGTGATCTGGAGGATCAGATGTGCCACAGTGTGAGCCACAAGGTGACATCATCTGAACTCCACAACTCCAGATGATGTCACCTGGAGTTTGTCACATCAGACAGTTTAACATGCAGACAGGGTGGTTTAATAAAACCATACAAACTAGACTATTACTAGTCCAATACTAGAGGGAAAATGTCTCCTGTGTATGGATTTATTCCTGTTTAGATAAAAAGAGATCTGAAAATGTCAATGTGTAATAACTGGAAACAGTGATGATGATCATAACAATTAGGAAATTCAGTTTACGTCATGGTTGAGTGTAATAAAAAAATAAAACAATAACGCGGGTCTCGTTGTCCACCTGCTGAAAACAGCATCATTATCTCACCAGTGCGCCCCACACCGGCGTCCTGGTGCTGCTCAGCGGGGTATCCTTGCGGAAAACCGCGTCCATAAACCCACAGACCAAACAAAGACCGGAACAAGCCACCTGGAGGATACCGAAGACGAGGACGCTCCTCTGGTTAAAAATAAAATACCTGTATCGGTCCATCTTGAGTACAAACCCGCTTCAAAGTCCTGTTATCACCTGCTCGCACCGGTCAGAGGTGAAGTTTAGCTAACTTGTGAATTAGCTAACTATCCGATTAGCTGATGCTCGGTGTCGTTTGTTTGACTTTTCGCCGTTAAAAACATCCCAGTCCCAGCGCTGACGACTGTCCCTGAATGTCTCTGAAAACTATATTGTGCTTGTTTTCATTCCAGAAAGTCCATTCACAGTGTTTCTCTCCCTTTGTGTGTGTGTGTGTGTTCCGGGCTAGTGGTGTTTTCAGTGTTGTTCCGCCAGGTAGTAAGTTTATCCATTAACCTGGCTGACCAGAAGCAGGTGGAGACACGTGTGACACTGTCGCCCAGAGTTTGGACTCTCAGGAGGAAAGCCCCGCCCCTAACTCCTGCCTTAGGTCAGTATGCAGTCTGTTAGAAAGTTTCTCTGATAAACAGTTTAAAACCTAGTTCTACACACACATTAAGTACTGTTATAAATACAACAATATCTGGTACTCATCATTAGCCCAATTCAAGCCATGAACTTTGAATAACTTTGGATTTATAGTACTAAGACTTTAGCAATGAAGTAATTCATTTGCATTAACACTGTGATTGTATCATTTATTGTTTCCTTCCTCAAACACCAGCTCACTTTTTATCACCAGATATAGTGAAATCAAAGTATAGCTACAAGCCTAACCACAGAAGTGAATCACCTCTGAGAACACTCATGCTGTACAAAAGCTCAATTCAATTTTAGTAGCCTACTGACTGCAGAGCCATTCCAGAGGCAGTACCTGTGTTGCTACTGTCTCGAAATAATTTCATTAAATGATACATCAAACGTGTGTATAGATTTTCTTCATCGTGGACTTTATTGTGTAGCATCCAAACAAAGGTCATTAGGTTAGAAAAGTGGGACAGGCTCACAGGTCTTTCCTTAAGTGCTGCACCAGACATTGTTTTCATGCCTCCAAAGCTTTAAATGCATTTCTGAAATTTCAACATCACTTCTACAAAGCTGAGGAAATACAGTACTTAACTAATTTCAGATACTGTTAGCTATGTGAAGTGCCCTGAATTTACACTTTTTAAATGTATAGTGCTGTGTATCAGTTTTAGGCACTACTATGAATAAGGATACCTTCAGAAAAAACAGCATGCACCAGTTCTCATCAGCGAACGGAATCACAGTTTAGACGTTGCTTGCTACACTTGTTCTGTGGATTTAGTCTCAACATGTTCTATTTGATGTGGAGACCAGGGCTCTGCGAGGGGCTCTCCATCTGTTGCAGGATCCCTTGTTCTTCTTGCCTCTGAAGATAACTGGACATTTGCACTTATTATTGTGCTGCAGGATTAATAAAGGACTGATCAGACACCTCCTCGATGGAACTGAAGGTGAAGAATCTAAACACGTGAAGTGCCTAGAACTTTAGCACAGTACTAAAGAACAGAGTACGAACTGAAGTATAAAGTTTAACCATATAATAAATAATCTGTGAACAAATGCTGTTTAACTTCACACCTCAAAACAGCAGTTACTGCTTAAACTACTGATATACAGTGAAGTGAAGACATGGACAGTAGTACTTTCATCATACCCATCATTTATAAGCACCAGCCGGGAGCATGTAAATCATTCCCATAAGAGTAGAGAGGGCAGGGGGAAAATCTGACAGAGCAGCACCTTCAGCTACATGTCTACTATAAAAACACTTGCATAGTTCTTGTGTTGCTTTGGCCGTGAATCTCCAAAGACTCCATTCATATTGAACTGCTCAAGCAGTTTCCCATTTGATTACCAAATGAAGTGACCTTTCAAAGATGTATGGTGCAGGTTGCAGCTGTGGAGGATATCAAATGCATTAGGGCTCCAGGAGTCTTGTAAGCTGGTAGCATAAGTATAAATTCAATTTAACAATTTGACTGTCCAGAAGAATACATCTGCATTCTCATTGGCCAACGGGAGGCGCCTGTCTCTGCTGGAGGAACACCTCCAGTTCCTGCTTGTACCAGTCGGGAGCCTCTGGGCCGTTCTTCCCCGTCGGCTCGTGATCGTAGCCATAGGCAACCGTTAGCTCCTCGTCCTTCTGCACAGCCCTCAAAGTTCGGATGCATTTGATATGCCCAAAGCGAGGGTGGACAAACCTGACAAACAACAACAACAAACACTTCAAAATTCACACAAGAACAGAACCACAGTGCAGACCAGAATTACTGGCATTATTAAGATCTCTACATCCAATAACTATTATGGTTCCAAACATTTCATTTCTCTTTGTGAAAACAATATTAAGATACTTTTCTGTAAAATGCTGCAGATTCACTACATCACATACAGTCGCACAAATTACACAACCCCATTGCAAGTTAGATAACATCTAGCAAAATGTACTCTCATCAGTTTTCACCAAACTGTTCAACACAGCTAATGTTCCCAATGCAACTTTTCATGACTACTGCAGTCTCAAAATTATTCAGCCCCCTGAACAGAATCTCTCATGACAGCGAATCAGGTATCATCTCAACTGGTCAAGAGCTCGGTTAACTGTACCGGGTTTTTGTTGAGGTAGAACTCAAATATCTGAACTGGCCGTAGGGATGTTGAGAGGCATGTCTGACTGCATGTTAGTTAAAAAAGTACAGAGAAGAGATCAATGCCCTTTGCAAACACGGAAAAGAATACAAAGAATGTTCCTAGTGACAAAGCTGGAAGCATAGTTCACAAGTTTAAAGTTAAAGAATCAGCGACTACACTACAACGATAAGGCAGAAAAAGAAAACTGCAACCTGATTTCTAATATATAGTATGGGATATGATATTTTCTCTTCTTAGCACTTAGCAAGAAAACTGTGTCTGTCGTCTTCACATGTGAATGTGAGATGGAAAAAAACAAATACTTCATCATTAAGATGAGTATACAACTTCAAATACATAGTATTACGTTATTTCTTGCTTCCCCACACGACTATTGGAAGAAATACTGGCAGGAAGAGTAGCCACAAATTTAAGTTCAACCTTTATAAAGATTTTAAACTAGTTTAAAGGTATATAAATGACTTTTCATCTTCCGTACCCGTGTGTTTGTATCTCCATTAAACAGATCTCTGGGAGACATCACCTGATCCCAAGAATTAAAGTGAGTTATATGCTGGCAGGAATAACATTTGGTTGATCCGCATGTAAAAAATGTAATCACCTGAAACTAAAGGGAGACTGGATGATCTCTGTGACTCTAATGTGATGTTTACAACATAAAGTTCAGTGTATACGGAATTAAAATGTGCAATAAATTCCAGCTGCTTGAAATCCACACTAGAGCTATTCATTTTCACTTGTGCTGTTCCTGCCAAAATGGCAGCGTAACCAGAAATAGTCATGTGACTGTAAGGCGCTCTATTGCCAAAACTAAGTCTGGGATGAAATAATATCTTGATATTGATAGCAGTTATTTCCAGCAGCCTGTCAGTGTGGCCTGGGCATGCCAGGAAATTTAAAATGATAAACTGCACCTTCAACTGGAAATGTTATTTTTGTTGAAGAAATGTTTTCTTTCTTGCTTGATGGAATCTTTGTTTTGTATTTTTATTTTCTGGCTTTGTTTTGACTTGTATTGTCACAATTGCAGCATTATATATAATAACACAATACTATATAATAAAATCTAGTAGTGTAGCAATTGTGAAAATAATGAAATATTCATTTAAATCCTTCAGCTTCTTTGAGTTCTAGAAAAACATTTCATAGCTGCACCTCTTTATAATATCATTGCAGTAGTTTTAAGGTTTGGACCTTCCAGTACACTATAATTGGTTTTGGTGCAGTCGGATGAAGCCGGCATGGACAAGATGTCTATATATAACATGTATAATTCCAGGACAACATCTGTGTGAAATGAATGCAAGTAGGACAGCTGCTACATGGAGACGTCATTGTTTGAATCTTGAAACTGTCAGTTTGTACTCACGGGTCATATTTACAGTTGGGGGTGAAGGAGTGGTTTGCCTTGTGACCCAGAGAGGCACAGTATCTTTCTATCTGGTCAAATGGCTGAGGGACGTCGATGACTGTGTCCTCATCCAGCGAGATTGTGTTTCCATTTAGCGCCCAGTCTCTGCTGTCCACCTGAGGAGTCGTGAAAACCACACAAATGATTCAATCAGTATACTCATGGGACAAAAGTGTATAATTTACTCATTTAACCATTACATTTAGATAACAACACTTAAGTTAAAAAAGATGATCTTTGTTTGCTCAGAGTAAACCTCACCTCAGAGTGTGTGATGCGTACTCCGTTGTAAAAAGCCACCACAGTGTCCATCTCAGTGTCCGTCTTGGCAAACAGGCCCTGTCCTGCTCCTTTAATCAAAGAGTCTGCCACAAACACCCTGACGCCCAGAAACAATGTGGGGACACACATGAAGAACTGGCTCCTGTACCACTGTAATCTCCATGGAAAAGATCAGGACAGAGGTATGTGTAAAGTTGACCCACCTTTGGCTCTCATATGGGTCGGGAAGCAGTGCGTGGGTGGCAATACATGTGGATGTGGACTTGTCGTACGAGTACACGGGACCTTAAAAACATATAGTCACGTGTTGACTTGACAGCACTGTGATCAGTCACTGAAACACCTGTTTCCATAGATAAACCATGTGTCGCGTCATGTGGTTTAATGAGGGCACGAACCTCTGTAGCTACAGTTTAATAATTTCACTTTTTAAATTATGAGCTAAATGTAACAAACAACAAAGACTCCACAGTATGAACTGCAGTGTGAGTAAAAGAAAACCAGACGCAGTAGCCAGAACTGACTGACGATGGCATGGGTACTTACTGTCGGGTGAGATTTCGAAGCGTGGCCTTCCACCCTCAAAGGTCAGGGTGGCGAGGCGAGCCTTGATTAGCTCCCCGTCCACAAAGCTTCCAAACAGAGCTGTGTGTCCGTCTGGGTAGACGTACGCTACAGAGTCACCTGTCATCTCCCCGTCCTCATTCACCAGGCCAAACACACATCCCCCATCCTAGACACACCACCAACAAACTTTATTCATTTACTTTCCTCACACAACCCTATGTCCACAAAGGTTTGGGCTTTTTGTCTTTTTTTGTAAATAAAAACAGAACAAAGTAACAACTACTTATTTTACACTGCATTCCAACTTTTTGGAAACGTGGTTGCTGTATGAGCAGTGTGTTATGGTGAGCACCGAGCTGACTCACAGGGTAATAGACCCAGCACTCCCCGCAACGGCTGTTGTCCTTGTACTGGCCCTTGAATACCAGGCGTCCCTCTCCATCGATCTCCTGGGCAGGTCCGTTGAGCTCGCCATCCACATATGTCCCATGGAGGACGCCGCCGTCTTCATATGTATAGACCCCCTGGCCCTGCAGAGCATCATCCACATAGAACCCCTCCAGGGTACTGTGGGGAGGGGGAAGGAAAGAAGACAGCTTTAATCCAAATCAGTGTGGCAGCACGCTTCATTCTTCTGTTACATGTTTTAAAGTGACCAAACCACCAAGGGTCATTGCCAGCCTTTTGTCTCTTGCTGTGGAGTCTCCCACATACTGATCCTCCATGTTGCGCCAAGTTACCAACACAGTATCCTGGAAATCTGATATTCCCTGTTGTTAGAGGACCAATCACTTGCCTTTGAGTGTGAACTTTAATTAAGGAGTTATGTTAACGCTCTATCAGCAACTGTTCTGGTGTGATGCACTGAGGAACATTACAGAGTGTGGGACACCCAAAAAAAGAAAGAAAGAAAAACATAATAAATCGAGATATAAGCCTAATCATGGATTTGGAGAACTGATACCTGCAAGTCACATGGCTGTGCCACATTGTTTCTCAGAGTTTGAACACAGTAAGGTGAATCCTGGACAGCGGATGGAACATATGGATCTTGAGTCAGTTCAGAATTGCACTGTGCAAATAATGTCAAACAACATCACTGTGTGTGAGCACTTTGATGGAAGCAACATTTAGTGAAATGCACCATTTGTAACCATTAAACAGCGGTAACATAGCATTTTGAATGTCATTAATACTAAGACTAGTAGTTATGAGAAGGAAGCAATAATACACAAATCTTAATATTTTGTGAAATGTCAAGAATTAAGTCGAGTAAGAGGCTGCGTCATAGACACATATTGGGAAGGCTGGGTTTCACACACACTGTTTTTTTAAACTAACACACTGATGGGCCTGTCACATGGAGCTTTGAGTCACTGTGTCTGAGGTTCAATCAAGGTTTCAGATGACTTCAAGAGACCAAATCCACTGTGCTTTGTTGTTTTCTCTTGCCATATACTGTATCTGTGAATTGACCTTATACAGTATGTTTTATGAATATCTTATTTACAAATTTGTCTAATTCAGACTGTTGAAATCACTGCTGTGACAACAGTCATAACAATCAATAATCTCCTACCTTCCATCAAAAAAGAAGAACTTGCCCTTGCCATTCTTCTCTCCGTGGGTGAAGTGTCCCTCAAAGCGATCACTGGATGAGTAGGTCACTGTGCAGAAACCATGTGGCTGACCATCATCGTCCAACGGTCCTAAACACACACACACACATGCACGCACGCGCACGCACACGCACACACACACACACACACACACACACAGAGCGAGCGAGCAGAGGTAAGTATAACCATTACATCTGGAATGAATTTATCTGGATTCCCCTTGAATAAAGAAGGAGAAGCTAAATTCATAATACACTAAAAAATAAAAGATTCTATAAAGGGTCTCAATAAATGTTCTTTACATTTATTGATTTATTGCTACTGTAAGTCAGCATAAATCTTTTTCTTCATGTGTGGGGCCACTGCTTTAGCCTTGTTGTGTGGTGCAGTGTAGTTGCCTTATTACCATGAGTGACTGTTCACAGTCAGCTCATCCATTTGTACTGACAAATACTAACGTCCAGCTAACACCATGCTAGGATATTTAAAAACCATTAGCACTGTCTGTTGCTTGAAAACGTAACAGAGCAACTTAATACAGTGAATTCATGAACTACAGATGTGTAAAAAGTGCTCAGCACTCTGAGCTTGACTGAAGCACAGGACTAGCTAAAACAACATTTCACAGTCCAGTAATAACTGGCAGAGTGAACGCTCACGTCGACACATAGTATCCCAGCACGCCACACCTATTCATGTATTACAGTGTTGCTCAGTAAAACATGCTGTGGTACACATGCAACACATTGTATAAGTCAACACGTATTCGCTCGTGTTATTTTTACTTTCCCTGACTGAAATACTTCCAGCAGCCAGGCAGGCAGCGGGAAACATGCAGAGTGGTGGCCGCACTCAGTCGCCTGTCAAGCGGGTTTGCTACTGAAATCCAGTCCCTGGCGCTTCACGTTACCGAGTGGGCCTATTGTCAGACTGACTGAACGGAGATTTAAGTTGAGGAGAACTGCTACCAGAACCTTAAAGCAGCAGAGAAATATCACAGGACGTAGCCCACAGTCACCGCTCGTAGGAAATAAGGAGAAAGTGAGTGCTTACCGTCCACTACCTCGTCTATATTGTCGTCATCGCTGTCCATGATGCAGGCTCTGCTGGGTGACCACCCCACAGCTCTGACTGCTGTTCCTGCTCCAGTCACACACGGGGCGTCATTCAGCGTAGCAAGCAGCCACAGCTGACACAGTGCACCATCATCCAAAGTTCATACTGGAAGTTTTCACTGTAAAATATAACGCTTTCATGTATGTGGTATGTTTCTAGGGACTTACCCACTACACACATATTATTAGTTTTGAGGATTGTAAGCTCCAATAA
>OMLM01002457.1:13219-23455 GCA_900302695.1 Helostoma temminkii
GATGTAGTTGGACCTGAAGCAATACTCAGGCGGCACAGCTCCAGAAAATAAACAGAGGCCTCCTACAAAGCGAGAAAAGATACGACCGTGTCACCAGAAAATTTCATGTTCATGGTTTTGTTTCGACAAACAAGTGGTTGTGCCTTTTTAAGACCAGTGACATTTAGAGACCTTCTGGCCCATCTTCCAAAGCATTCAAAACCAATTTGGGGTTTACGTTCCTACACATGGAACTCACCTATAAAGTCTTTATGTGACTTTTCTGTCCAGATGTTCTTGGAGCCCGGTGAGCTAGAAACACTCCAAACAGTATAGAGCCTTTTGTGATTTATCCAGAGCCTCACGGCTCATCAGTGCAGCGAGAAGTGGTCGATTAAGGTCACTGCTGTCTCACAGCTGAGCAGCAAACGGCATAGGGAGAAAATGTACTAAGTAAATCCCGTAATGTCTTTTATCTCGGCCTACAACACGTACTCACGAATGCACCAAACCGCAAAATTATCCAGGGTGTTGATGTTTCAGGTTTTACGCTCGAAAGTTCTCATTAAACGCATCAAAGGATTCCAGCAGCCTGTGCTCCGTAATGACGCATCTGCAAAAAATGTTGCGTTAATTCTCCAGTTAAATGTGAAAAACGGTATGTGAGCAGCTTGGTGCCGCTCGGGTGTGTCGAATACTCTATATCTCTGATTATTTTTCTGTGTCCGTCCTATAATAGGACATATCCACGCTAAAGGTCTGCACCATCGTGTCATTTTGGCGCAGTTAACATCACAGTTAACATGTGGTTTCAATATAAGCAAAGTTTATGTTTTCAAAAGAAAGATTTTTAGCTTTTATATATTTACACAGGCTGCGGGTTCTTGAATTATAGCTCTTAAATATTAAACTGTGCTATGGGACATCTAGCATGTCACAGTTAGAGATTTGGTGATGTTTTTCTAACAAAGCTCAAAGAAACTTTACACTAACAAAACACTAACAATAGAATTATGTATTTCTAGAGGAAATTGTTACCATGGTGCGTTAATGTGTTTCTGTCACTGTTTTTTATTGTTTTACGGTGAATATTGCTTCTACTTTATAAGGATGAACTCTTTTACTGACAACATCGGAAGAAACGTTCAAATGAAAGTATTTTTTATTGTTTTTGGACAAATCTGAGACTCAAGCTGAAACTACATGAAAATGATTCCATGACTACACACTGGTCTCCTCAGCAGAAAATATACTGCAGCTTTAGACTATAGATTCAGACATTATGTCCTATTTTGAATAAATTATTTTGAATAAAATTCTTTGACTGAACCAAAATCTCATCCAGTGAGAAAACAACCCGTTTCTAACAACAAAAGTAAATCAGTTCAACGAACAAATTATGCTCCTTAATTTCAGGTTAATCATTCGAAGGTTGAGTTTGGCACTGATATACAAGGAAAATGTCTGAAGGGAAACTGCTGCAACGTTTCGTACTGCATATTACCTTCAGACCATTGTATTTATTATATTTTATGTTAAGGAAACCCACGCATATTTGTGTTGATAAGTTATATAATTCCGACAATGTAACGATAACAAGCGTGTGTAAGAGAAAATCCGGCAACTCACGAATATTAATCTAGTAGCAGGAAGAGAGAAATACACAGTTAATGTAAAGAATATGTAAAGAATGCTTCATAAAGAACATCCTATTAGAAACTTTTAGAAAAGAGAAACAAGTTTATGCGAACACACAGGAATGTTCCATGGAGCATCTTGAGTGACTTTTCGTTTACAAATTAAATATTGAGTCTAAGTTAGTTACATAGATAAGTTACATTTGACCAATTCCCATGTGTTACCGTTATTTTTATTACCATCGACAAAGTTTATCTATGAAGAGTAGGTAGGCTGATAATGTCCCAAACGAGGGAAATTAAAAATTTTATTTTTAATAAAAAGAAAAATCTACGGCATTTTTAAAGTTCGCGTTTTAAACTGACTATAATATTTGGCATTTTAAGGTAAGTTAGTTGAGTTTTTAAAATGAGATCAGTCGAAGTGGTTTTCTTGTGGCTTATCTCTTTGTATTCCGACGAAATGTGCAGACGAAAAGAAATTAAGCAGGCCAGTCCTTATTTTAGTTGTGGTCCTCGGAATCCAGATTGTTCTGTTCTTGTGTGTAGAGTCTTTTTCTCCCCAGTGTTATGGCGGATGTGTGGCTGATGGAAAGCAGAGTGTTTAAGTGTTTAATACTTGGCAGGACACTGTTCTCACCTTCAGTTTCCTACCTCATAAAACCGGCAGACTCTGATCTTCGAACTGAACTGTATGAGGGTTTGACTGTATGTCCAAGATAATAATAATGATAATGATGATGATGATGATGATGATGATAGTCTACCACCACTAACAACAACAATAATACTAATAATGATAATATTATTCTTAGATGACCGTGTTTAAGAGAATTATTTTCTTGCTTCATCTATGATAGTCCTAATAACAGCTCGGTCTTTATAACTAAAATATTCCACAGGACATAAAAGTTTGATGCGGTGGCCCACTTTACAGCTGCAGAACCAAAATGAAATCTTCAGACATGCGCTCACAAATCGTACTTTAAATGATTTTCTTTCTCCTGGATCGCGAATTCTGACAAGAAGACAGTTTTATAATCCACACTCGTTATCCCGTCGAGCTGTTCAGTTTTAAAGGCTTTATGTGGAGACTCGTCTTCAGGAAACGCTGCACTGAACTAGGTGATAACACCGCCATCTAGTGGATATTTTAAAACATCAGAAAATATGTGTAATATCTGCGACTGAAAGCAGAACTGAAAGTTTTGCTTTGGTGATATCCGTCTGATATCTCGTTTTACCCCTTTGAGGGTTTTCTATAGTTCTAGAGTTGTATCACAATAATTATTCATGATTGAGCATTTCCTTCCTTCTATTTTTAGAAAATATTCAAGCCTACGTCACGGTTGTCATGTATATTTAAGGACTCTGGTGCTCCCCTCACCTCTCTCTCTCTCTCTCTCTCTCTCTCTCTCTCTCTCACTCTATTTCTGTCTGTACCATACTCATCTTCTTCTTTGTGAACATGCCCACCCAGCTGCTCCATCATCCCATCTGCAGAACACGTGACCCAGCTCTCCCACGTCCGTCAGTGGTTCATTCAGCATGATGGCTGCGGATGCTGCGGATGCTCTCTGCTGCATCCTGCATCCGCGCCGGCTCTCTCTCCTCTTTCTCACCGTTACCCTCTCCTATCTGCCGGGCCCGACGGCAGCGCTGCTCGGTGTCCGGCCGGAAGACACCCAGAGCGGTGAGCTGTCCGTGCAGGATGGGATACTGAAAGCGACGGAGGGTACTCGCTTCATACTGAGGGTTTACTACTCCACATCCCCAGATTCAGAGCATCCCAACAGCTTGAACATCAGCGGTAGAGCTGACTCCGCTCCTACCGCTCCGTGGATCGCGTTTATAGAGGAAGCAGGTGGGGACGACGGGGACGTAGAGAGGCGGCTCCGATCCAAAGGGAACCCATGCGAAGAGGAGAACGCCCGGAGCTCTGACATCGAGCTTCTGGGCTCCTTCAGATCCAGCTCAAGTCACAACTCAGTTTTGGTGGAGCTGCTCGCCAAAGACCTGCGCAGAGGTGAGGTGGTCAAATACTATTCCATGTGCGCGTTTGATGGAGTGAAATGGGAGCATTTCAGCACCAAAGACTTCTGGCTGGCGGTGGTGGAGAGACCTGCAGAGGCAGATGTTTGGCTTCAGGCGGGTGTCTCTGTGCTCTTGTTGGGACTGTCTGCGCTCTGCAGCGGTCTGAACATCAGCATGCTCGCTCTGGACCCCGTGGAGCTGCGGGTCCTGCAGAACAGTGGCACAGAGAAGGAGCAGAAATACGCACATAAAATTGAGTCGGTGCGTAAACATGGAAACTACATCCTCTGCACTGTAGTGCTGGGCAACGTTCTTACAAACACATGCTTTGTGGTATGGATGTGCCAGATTTTAGGAATGACTGCTCTGTCAACTGCATCGTGTACTTTCGGCATATTCTTTATTGGAGAGATTTTACCTCACTCAGTGGCGTCCAGGCACAGTCTCGCTATCGCCTCCAAGACCCTCTGCGCAACCCGCCTGCTGATGCTGGTGTTTTTCCCCATCGCCTATCCAGTCTCCAAGATACTGGACATTATGCTGCACCAAGAGATCAGCAACTTTTACACCAGAGAGAAGTTGGTGGCCATGCTGCGCGTCACAGACCCATATCACGACCTGGTCAAAGAAGAGCTCAACATCATCCAAGGAGCGCTGGAACTGAGGACCAAGACAGTAGAGGATGTGCTTACTCCATTGTCAGACTGCTACATGCTGTCGTCGGACGCCTTGCTGGACTTCTGCACTATGTCCGACGTCATGCAGAGTGGTTTCACCCGTATCCCAGTTTACGAAAATGAGAGGTCCAACATCGTGGACATCCTGTTTGTCAAGGACTTGGCTTTCGTGGATCCTGACGATTGCACTCCTCTAAAAACAGTTACTCAGTTTTACAAGCATCCCATGCACTGCGTGTTCAATGACACTAAGCTGGATGTGATGCTTGAGGAATTTAAGAGAGGTAAGTCAGAACTTTTAAGTGACTTATAAGTAATAAGCCAGTGCTAAGAACCTGCAGGCGCCATATGTTTGGAAGTCCCACAGCTACCTCCTACCACATAGGAGTTCAATGTCCTTTGAAGTGACAGTGCACTTAAAACTTTTTAGTGCAGAAGTCTGTGTATCCATCAGTCTATTGGCTCGCACTGTGTGCCTGCCAGCAAAGCCCTTTGATCCCCAGAGCAGTGAGAGCCATATGTGAAATTTAATATAGTGTCACACAGTCAGTGTGGTTCACACAGAGGTCAGAGGCTACTCTGGACCAGCGTAGGGTTATCTATCTAATTTATGTAGTAAAACTTAATTTCCCATGACAACACTGTGAACTTCAACTGCCCCTGACCGCTGTGCTTGTTCCATTTTCTACATGCGTGTCAGTCATCAGAGCCACAGTCTAATGTAGCATTGAACTGTTTCAAAAAGGAAGATTATGCCTGTAATGGCAGTAGAGGCAATGAATATCATCGCTCTCTCGCTCTCTCTCTCTTTCCCTCTGACTCACACATCCTATGTCTGATAAGCATCTTTGCTGATTAGTGGATTCACAGCTTTACAGTACTCTGTCTCTCATACACACAGTGAACATCTGTTCACTGCTGAGCAAAAGTGTGTCACCTCTCTCCAGGGACCCCATTATGTCTTCATGATAACATTGAATGTGATTCTGATATGATGTTCAGTGGAGAGAAGTTCAAAGTTAGCACATCGCATGGAAACAATGAACGCACACACTATGTGGGGAGCTACAGGAATGACTTATGTGAACATTTCATTTATAGGTTTATGTTGTCGATATTAAGATCTAAATCTGTTTTGTGAAAAAAAAAAGTCAAAACAAATGTGAAAAACAAATGTCAGCAGTCCAATCAAAATGTGGACGGGGGCACAGTGATGCAGTGATGGAAGGGTTATGAATCAGATTTCCACACAAGGTGTAGCACTTCCTGTCTTTCAGCATTATGAGTGATACAGTTGATCCACTGTGTGTGTCTACCGTATGTTATTTAAAAATAAGATGGAAAGGTGAAGTCAGGCTTCACCTTTAGGTTGTTGTTTGCATCTAATTGTCAGCTCTCTGTGACTTTGAAGCTTCCTCCACCCTGTAGGTCATTGCCATCCAAAGCCTGCAGAGCATCCATGAAAAATTCAGCACTAACCTTTTCCCTTACCCCTCTCGCCTCCTTCCTACTTGCTCTCATGGATGGAAAGACTCCTGCTGTTCAGGAAGCCAGGCTGGAAGCTGTGAGGATGTCTTACTGAGAAGGGTGAAGGGCCTGGGTGACGTCTGTGTTAGGGGAAAGGATGGAAATGTCACCAGTGATGTACAAAATATAAGGGATGAATGTAAACATACTATGCAGTGGAAATATGTAAATGTTTTACCTTTCATACAAAAAGTTGTTTTTTTTTTAAATTTCATGGCAAGAAATTTTATGTGCATCACAAAACCTCCCATGAGCCTTTTAGTTTACTGGGGTGAGGCATGGTGAAAGGAAAACTATCTTTATTTGAGCATGACACTTGAATTTTGAATTTTTTGTGATCAGAGCAAAGCTTATTTTAACTACTTCTTACGTTTTTGAATGGCTTAATAAGAATTTGCTTCATATTCATGTTGTATATTAAATATTAATGTGCACAGTTATCAACAGCACCTATGCCAGTGAAATTAATGTAGTGAGTAAATATGTAATAATATATCAAATATTGTGTGTCAAATGTGTGTCTGCAGCTGTACAACAAAAACAAACAAACAAAAAAAAAAACAAAATTGCCACTAGCATATAAACAACACATAATAATCCTTTTCTACAGTAACATTTGGCTGTAATATTTGCAGAAATGACAGATAGCACATATACAGAAAATGCACAGAAAATACGAACATATGCGCGATGTAAAACAATAAACATAGAGTGGAGGAGCCTGTGAACTGGCGAAGCAGAAACATTTGCAAAAGGGACATCCATGGCAGACCCAGTTTTGCTCCAGGCGTGTGTGTCTGCATGAGTCTGGTAAGTGTGCGCCACTCTGCAAGAGTATTATGTAACATATGAATGATGTAATGCAGTGCCCAGGCAAATCAGCAGCTGAGGGCAAATCCACCTCTGATTTACCTGAGCTCTTCAGACAAGTTGACCTGAGTGATGAGCACAACCACAGCCACAGCTTTGTGTCTGGCGATGACTGCCTGTCAGTCAATCGGCATTTTCTCTTGTTCCTGTGGATTAAAGCATTTGATCCATTTTATCCCTTGGGAGTGATCCCCTAAATCAGCCCATCACATGAGCCCACTGATTTTGTTCACAGTGAGATGGGAGGATTGTTGTTGGAGACTGTTTACATATTTCCACTGAAGTCTGTGTTCTAGTTATGTTATTATTTAGTGAGATAAATTATGTGGTCAAAAACTAGCTTGACATAATAAACATGATAATAAATGCGAAAAATGTCATTTTAAACTAGTGCAATAGTGTTTTGTTTATGTATTCATGGTAGTTTTTCTATTACTTCCTCCTGCGATGTTCGAGTTTGATGGCGCCGTTGACTTCTTGTCACATTTGCTTTATCAACTCTATCCAGAGACGCTGTTGGCTAGATGTGTCATTGTATCTGGCAGGCTCGTCATTCTCAGCCTAACACTGAGTGGGAGTGCCGGGTCTGCTCATGGATGTGTAAAATGTGTATGTGTGCACATTCTGTGTAATGTATGTGTGTTTACAGGGGTGGAAGCAGCATGGACAGTTTAAACAGCAGATGCAAGCATCCCCAGACTGATTGCATAATCTCAGTGTTTATGTAAGGGCCAAGTCTTCCAAACTGTCAAAGTGTCTCCATACTAATCCTCCATTGTCCACTTACTAGTGACTACTGACTGAGTCACACACATACACCCGGGCTTCCCTCACACTGAGATAATTTTATATTGAAGTTTTAAATTAAATATCTCTTGTCTTTATGGCCTCTGTGCTCTGGTTGGTAGTCGTGCTGATTTTTCATCTTGACTGCACAGATACAGTTGGAGGCTGTTGACGTGTGTTATTTTTATCCAGTGATGTTACTCAGTCCATTGCCTGAGCAGTTTTTAGCAAGAGCTCACATTCTGAAAACAGTCATTCTTTTTCTTTACTGATGAATGCAGGTAAATCCCACTTAGCTGTGGTGCAGAGGGTGAACAGTGAGGGGGAAGGAGACCCCTTTTACGAAGTGATGGGCATCGTCACCCTGGAAGACGTCATAGAAGAGATCATCAAGTCTGAGATTGTGGATGAGACAGACCTGTACAGTATGTATGATGCACAAACATGCCGATTATGAAACTCTGAGTTTTCATGGGATGTCATATTAACTATGAATCAATTTTCCATCTCTCACACTGAATAGATTTTGTCTCTGTCACAGCAGCTGGCAGTTTGTTTTACTCTGTGGTGAACAACATCACTGGAAAGGGCTCAGTTCATAAGTATATAATGTATTTACACAGTAATTATTAGGGATGTTAGTACAATTGTAGTAATACTGGGAAATTGTGGTTTCTTTCTCTGCCATCTACTTTTCTCATTAAACTATTGATTTCATCTTCTCTCCCCTGCTGGCCCAAGCGCCTTGCTGATTCATAATTCAATAATGAGAATAAATGGCCCAGTCTCACACATAATCACCATAATCCCCTCATATTTAATTGCTGGGAAAGGTCCAGAGAGAGAATTCAGATGCACACTCCTTTCATTTCATGTAATCCTTTTTGTACTTTCTTTTCACTCATTGAATTTCGCTAATTGCATGGCATGTTTAGGGAGAAATAACTTTAACTACATGCTTCCACAAAAACGCTGCTCCCAGAAGGTAGAACAAAACATTGTTTTAGTTTTAATTGCATAAAGTGTGTTAATCTCTGTCATGGGTGCACTTTATAGGTGTTTATGTAGTCTTGGTTTAAGTTTGCGTTCTCCAACTATCTAACCATACAGACATAAATTGTGACATTTGCATGGTAGAGTATACCATAGTTTAAATGATTTGTAATTTGTGCATCCGCAGCTGATAATCGGACCAAAAGGAGGGTATCTAACCATGAGAGAAAACAGCAGGATTTTTCTATTTTCAAACTGTCAGAAAATGAACTGAAGGTGAAGATCTCCCCCCAGCTGCTGCTTGCAACACACCGCTTTTTAGCTACAGGTAGCATTACTTGTTTCTTAATGTTCAGTATGTGTGCATATGCAGAATGTTTTTTGGTGCTGATAAAAATGTTCTTGTGTGTGTTTTTTTTAAATGCCTCTATCTTGTAGAGGTGGAGCCATTTAGGCCATGTCACCTGACAGAGAAGATTCTGCTGCGTCTCATTAAACATCCTAGCGTTGTTCAGGAACTCAAGTTCAACCCCAAACACAAACAAGCTCCTCAACATTATCTCTTCCAGAGGAACAAACCTGTGGACTACTTTGTTCTCATCCTGCAGGTAAATTCCAAATGGACAATAACTGTGATTTGCTGAGCCAAACAGAAAAACAGTATTTTTATTTTGAATGTTTCTTGGATGCGATTGGTTACTTATCCATTAGATAAGTAACTAATTACTTGTTCACACCATGAACATAGAACTCACACGTAATGCATGTAAATGTCTGTGTTGACATTGCAGGGACGAGTGGAAGTAGAAATAGGAAAGGAGGCTCTCCGCTTTGAAAATGGAGCATTTTCCTATTATGGCATGCCAGCACTCATCCCACCCCTGCCTATTGGTAAGTAAGCACACAGAACCAATATACAGTAGATCAATAATTCCACTGCACTTTAAAAAGGGAATAATGATGACAACACTGAGAGTTCATCATAAAACTAAGGTGCTGGTATTAAGGGAAGGGTTTTTACAGTTTAAATCCCAGCTAGTGTCTGTGTAGTACCAGCCTGCAAGAGCAGCAGCAGACGTGGGAAGTAAGTAATTAAAAGAAGTGATTTCAGAGAATTTCCCAGTGGACGGGACATGACCTGCATAAGAAGAGATAAAATCCAGCTAAGACTGCAAGACTGCAAGACTCTTCTTGTGTTTGTGTGCATGTTTTAGATGTGATGTGTAATGTGAAAGATGGGCTATTTAGAAGAATCCATTAAATTATTTTCAAATATTTGCAAATCCCTCCTTGGCATAGCAAAGAATTATTTCAGAAAAGCTGCAGCAGTATTGCTCATCTAAGATTGTTTTCTAGTGTTTTTGTATTGCTCTTTCTCTCTCTGAGTCACTGCTTTCCGGTGGACTTGACAAGAACAGCAGTTATTTCCACTTGGCCAGGCAGTGCTCTATTCCAAAACATGCAGAATAGAGGTGAATAGAAAGGACCTACGTACAAAAAATGCACACAAAATGCCCCAGTATATTTCAAAAGTATGTTAACTGAAAATCAGTAGTTGCTGCTGGGATTAATACATTTCTTGGAATCTTGAATCTTGAAATTCAGGTTTTTTTCAATTCTATGTGACATGTTTTATTTAAAAAGAGTAAAGCATACTAGCTCCAAACTAATTATACAATTATGGTTGACAGCATAAGTCAGTCTTTTCAGTAACTGTTTTTTGTTAAAATATG
>OMLM01002457.1:23475-40223 GCA_900302695.1 Helostoma temminkii
ATTAAAAAGGACTACACTTTATACTTATACTTTATACCCGTCATTGTGTTTATTAAGTATAAACACAATGACAGTTTATAAAGACTTAAGATGTACATGAACAAAAACATACACACAGTGAAGTAAAGACTAGCTACAACCCATCAAATTAAATGAAGTATAAAGTGCTTAAGTAGAGATGTGAGACTCTTTTTGACAAAACAACAACTGCAGTACTAGCAAGTTTGCATCAGTGCACATTCAAGAGGCCATAGATGAAAATATCTATTTTACAGAACTCAGTGCAGAACTACAAAAATTACAGAGCATTATCCTTTCTTTTGAGACTTTAAGACTTTCTGATAAACGTTTTTGATCAAATAGTGTTGATGTATGAATTGCAATTTCTTCTTCTGCTCTGTTCAGGTCAGAGGTATAGTTCTCGGGGCAGTGGTCTGAACCAATCAGATTCATTACTGAGTGGAGTCAGTGTTGGCCAGCTCACCACAGGAGGAGGGATCTACCTACCAGACTACTCAGTGCGACAGCTCACAGACCTGCAGATCATCAAGGTTGTACACATAAATACAACACAGCAACATATGGAAAACTCAAGCAAGCAACTGCACATTTAAACTCCATCCATCCATTTTCTGAACCGCTTAGTCCCCGCCTAGTAGAGGTCGCGGGTGTACATTTAAACTCCCTCCATTTATTCTCTGAGATTCTTGAAAATGCAAACTCTTTCTCTGCTGCAGTGTTTGCCTTTGAAATGTCCTAATCCCTGATTCTGACTGAACACAGACATCCTGTCTCTTGCGCTGCTTTCTATACACCCTCCTTCCTTTAATCACTGGGGATAATTAAACTCCAACCATGATTATTTTTGCCTTAAATAATAGATGTGCCCCCTCACTTAACCCCCCAGCTTTCTCCAATACAGTTTCTTCCTGCCCACATGCACTGTGGTTATACAGGTTTAAAGGCAGCCATAAGTGCATACAGATCTGATGCTAGTGATTCTGCTTTCAATGTTTCCACAGATCACCAGGAACCACTACCAAAATGCCCTAAAGGCTACCAGGATGGACAGCTCCCCTCAGACACCAGACCCAGTGGATCCTGAGGCTAAGGGGAGGCTTCCTGTCCCAGAGGCTCGTTCACACAGCATTGCCCTGCCCCTCACACACACACATACTCGAC
Organism: Helostoma temminkii; assembly: GCA_900302695.1. Classification (NCBI taxonomy): domain Eukaryota; kingdom Metazoa; phylum Chordata; class Actinopteri; order Anabantiformes; family Helostomatidae; genus Helostoma; species Helostoma temminkii. Next base: position 24,658 of record OMLM01002457.1, read on the forward strand.
TGGGGCTGGCACGCCTAGCACATCTCCATCCCCATGGTGGCCTTCGCAGCACCTCACAGCTCAATGAACGGAACCGTATAGTTCGTAAGTATTGATTTTTCTGTCATGTGCTTATCTATCACACATCGCCCATCACTTGACACATGATGCCACTGGTTATCAATAAAAGAACAGCACTCAGACATACCAACAGTCTTTATGTGCAATTACAACACCACACACCTCACCAATTAAGCCCCCTACAATGATTGTACCTCGTCTTTAATTGGAGTAAAAACAAACTGATAAAGCACATAAATGGTCTAATTCTCTCTACAGGCAGTAAATCTGATGGGCAGAGAAGTCCAAATGATACAGTGTTTCTCCGAATGGATGAGATTCCTTATATCCATGAGGACCGACCAGACAGCTACGGAGAGAATGGTGAGTGTCACTCCACGCATCCATGCATGATTGGAAGAAATAAGCTCATGAGTCCTAAACTCATACCCCAAACTGATTTTTAGTTTGTTTCTACGATAAATAGATGATATTTGCAAACACAAAGAAGAAATTTGACTTTTGTGACTGTAGAATTCTTCTGTTTGTGTTCCTGATGCATTTTTTACTCTCATCTCTTAATATTTCTCTTCCAGACGTGCCTACAGAGTCTCTGCCATCCACCTCTCCCTTCATCAGCACTCTGTCTCTGTCCAGCTCTGAAGAGAACATTGGAAAGAAGCTTTTGAGTAAACTGAGTGAGTGAGCCATTTGTCATGAACACTGATGTGGCAGTACGCCCACACATGCCATCAGATGTGCCCAAACTTTTCTGTCTGACATAGCAACCTGTCGGGTGTATCTTAGCAACAGGTGATGTGTCATGTCCTTCACTGCAACCTACTCTTTGCTGCTGAGCAGATTCTCAAGCTGTCTTTCTCTCATTTATTTTTTATTTATTCAGGTAAAGTGTTGGTATTTTGAGTTGAAAATGAGATGCACTTCTTAAAAAATCTTAATTGAGTTGCTTTTATTTACAGCAAAGCAAACGTGAAGATAAGAAAAACTAGAGAGAACTGATACAGTTGCATTTTCAGGCAGGTATTTTTACCAGCATTGAGTTACTTACATTTCTGTGTGTTGCCCCTGGTTTCTAGGCAACAAGAGGAGGAAAAAGTCTCGTGAAAGAGAAAAGAGTTTGGAGGAAGGCTCAGAGCAACCACCAGTGACAAGCTAACACAGTGACGCTGAGGAAGAAGCATGAAGCACACACCTTATTGCTTTTTATCAATGACTGGGTATCATCATCAGACAATCACCTCTTCATAGAGTCCCTCCCTCTAAGCCCTCATGTCTGCTGTAGCCACTGATAATACTCAGGTCCCCGATGACACACTCTGCTCCACATCCGCCTGACTTCACACCCTAAACTCATGGACAAGTCTAGGCCACTGACAGGCCAACAACACTGGAACAATCTAAACAAAAGTATTGGATTTATCCAGCTTTTACACTAGACTGCATATATCTGCAGGTTTTAATCACATTTTGTAATTTTATTCTTAATGTTAACATTTAATCATCTAATTTAAGTCATGATTTATAACGTTGATCAGCATGAAGCTATGGGAAAAGATTAGTGGAGGCAAGGCTGAGAAGAGAGGTGACAATCACTGAGCAGCAATATGGTTTAATGCCAAAAAAAGAGTTTCACAGATGCACTGTTTGCTCTGAGAATGCTGATGGAGAAGTACAGGGTAGGCCAGGAGGAGCTGCACTGTGTGTTTGTGGATATAGAGAAAAGCTTACAACAAGGTGCCATGAGAGACACTGTGGTACTGCTTGAGGAAGTCAGGAGTGGCACAGAAGTATGTGAAGGAGGTACATGATATAAATGACAACAGCATGCTAGCGCTTAAATGTGTGGTAGGAAAATATGGACTGGTTCAAGGTGAAGGTCTGTTTGCACCAAGGATCAGCTCTCAGACCTTTCTTATTTGCTATGGAGATGTACAGGTTGATGGATGAGGTCAGACAGGAGTCTCCAGAGACTATGATGTTTGTGGATGTCATTGTGATCTGTAGTGAAAGTATGGAACAGGTTGAAATTGGATGATGCGGATGAGTTGAAATACTTAGGGACACCAGTTAAGAGCAACAGTGAGTGTGGTAGAGAGGTGAAGAAGAAAGTACAGGCAGGGTGGAGTGAGTGGAGAAGAGTGTCAGGAGTGATCTGTGATAGAACGCTAGCTGCAAAGACCAGCTGTGTTGTATGTACTGGAGACAGTGGCGCTGACAAAAAGACAGGTGGCAGAGTTGAAGATGCTGAGATCTTCACTGACAGTGACGAGGATGCACAGGATTAGAAATGAGTTTATTAGAGAGTCAGTGCAGGTAAGACAGTTTTGAGAAAAATGCTGAGAATGGAGCTGCAAGACAGTAGGAGAAGAAGAAGAAGAGAACCTCCAAAGAGGAGGTTTATGGATGTGGTGAATGAGGACATGCAAAAGGTTGGTGTGACAGAGGAAGATGCAGAGAACAGAGAGATATAGTGAAGGGTGATAGCCTTGTCAACCCCTAAAGAGAGTAGCCCAAAGAAGATTTAAGCCATGATGTGTACTGAAATAGCAGCATAGATTCACATTTGATAACAGACTCTACAAGGTCTTTGAATAAAGAGAAATCCAACTGCCACCACAAGTCAGCACACACTCGCTGGTTAAAAGGAAAAGCTACAATACAAGAGCACATTTTTTATACCAGATGGAAAATAAAAGAAATACTTAGCCTTAGACAAAGCCATAATTTAAATCTTAACTTGAATGACTATTTATTGTATACACTCACATCTACTTTAGATGGGCATGCACCATTTAAAAAATACCAGAGATAGACACAATTTCTTGCCTGAATTTTATATGGAAACGTCAGATTTACTGAACCTAATGTGATTTGAAGATAGCAATATAAGTCATCATATACAGTATACTGTATTGTATGTGACTTGAATTCATAACTTAAACATTTCCGTGTTTCTATCAAACACCCACACCTGTTCTCTTGATGTTAATACATTTTTTAAAAAGTCATCTTTCAACCTCTACTTTGATTACATACAGTAGAACATACAGGAGCATCATATTCATAGATAAGCACATTCGTAGGTAATGCCACTGATTTCTTAGCCACTTTTCTATGTGCAGTTCATTTCAGTCCAAAGCTAAAGCTGCATACACCAATTTAAAATAAGCTAAGGGTGTTAGGATCAAAATGGATATTTTGAGTATTACTGAGGAAGTAGTTGCTACATGCATGTGTTTTTATGCTGCGCTTATTGTAGACTTATTCTGTGTAAAATCCCTGGTTTTCCTTATGCATGCTTATGTACAAGGGTACAAAGACGCATGAATGGGATAATACCATTTGCAGTAACCTCTCCCAGTGTGACTTGAATGAAATCTTACACTACTGAAACCTGATGTCGTAACTGCTGGAGATAAGACACATTGAGGCTGCAATTTAATCAAAAGCAGTTATTAAGTGAGCAGTCTGCTCACTCAAGGAACATTTAAAGCCATCCATATAGAGATTATAATTACTGTTTTTTTTAATGAGGGTGCCATCTGCAGTCACTGCATGCACAGTGATCTGTATTGTGACATTTTGGCAGGTAAACAGACAGAAAAAGAGATATGAAAGAGGAAGGCAATGTGACGCACACTGACGTCAAGCCACCACCTCCCCTCAAACACACACATACAAAGGTGGTGTTTGGAGACACTCAGTGATACAAGTCATTCTGTCTGTTAAGGTTATGGGAGTACAAAGCATACTACACTGCTAAGCTTTCCACATCGACCCCTCCATGTATGCAGAGCACATAGCAGGAAATCTTTTGATCTACAACTGAGGATTTGTGTGAATCAGAAACACAAAATATTTATATTTATGAGGAGACTGTTTGTTTCAAATAAAAAGGCAAAGTTACATTTTGTAAAGCAAAATATAGATTATATAACTTGCCCAAAGATATCAAGAGACATACAATATATTGTACATGAGAAAATTAGTAAAATATGAATAAATTGACTTAACTACTATTTCTGTCTACTATGTTTTGTTTCTCCCATTTATGTTTGTCTCGTTTAGATTTAAAGTATGTTCACTTTTATGCAGTCACTCCCTTAAAATTACTTGTACAGGATGGTGGAACCTTAATTAATAAGCACCATATTGGTTCCAACATATAACAGGATTACAAACATAATATTTAAAGTTTGTACTTATTTTATCCCATTAGATGACCTGACTAGGACATTTTCATATAAAATTCATTGGCCAAACATTATGACTGTTTTACAAGTGTACTGTGTACGGTGATACAATAGGAAACAGGCCGATAAGTGTGTTTGTGCCACTGATAAGGGGTCTTGCATAAGAGTGCATACACACAGCAAAAATCAAAAGTGTTGAAATCTCAGAATGAACGTCAGAGCTGATTTAAACTCTCAAAGAGTAATTTCAACACTTTCAGAGAAAAGTTTTGTTCAGAGTTGATCACACCAATGAAAATTAGAGATGTATTTAGACCCCGTCCAGTCATTTTAGGACTTGTCAGCACCATAATTCAAGTGTCATAGTGGAAGTAGTAAAGTGTGCAGCTGAACTTGGTGAATATTCTTTATGCCTTGATGGGTGACAGCTTAATAAAGCAAGACTGTCAATGTCTGACTTTGCTTAGTCAAATGTTTTTGTTAAAAAAGGCAGATTGTGTTTCACAGGAACAACAGGATAGGTACACTAGCAGATTAAACATTTTAACTCTTAATCCAGTGTAAGAAGTAAACATTTAGTGTCTTTGTCATCTGTTGTGCTGTTACAAATGTACAGAGTAAGAGTTAAAAGTAACCCTGAAATAATTCTTTCAAAAGTGTTAATTTAACACTTTTCTAGTGGTTCCCATATAAACACTGGCTGCATGTTAGTTTTAACTCTGAGAGTGTTTAATTTGCTATGTCACATTTGCAGTGCAACTGCAGAAATTACTGAGGTTGTTGGGATGTCATGACACCTGGCTGAAAAGTTCAGTTTGTTACTGAAAACCGTCCTGCAAACACTGATTGATAGGGAGGTAATTATGACCTTCTAGGATGAGGACTGTATCATTCATAAAAAACATGGCTCAATTTAAAATATATTCCTGACAACACTGAACTCCAGCTACATAGTATGATATTTTCAGACAACATAGTCAGCCATGCTGAGGTAACTGTAAGTCAAGAATATACAACCCCAATTCCAATAAAGTTTAATACACTGTGCAAAATCTACATAAAACAGATTGCAATGCAATGATTTGCAAATGTCATAAACCTACATTTTATTCACAATAAAACATAGAAAACACATCAAATGTTTAACCTGAGAAAATGTAATGTAATTTTTAAAGTAGATGGCATCAACACTTCTTAAAAAGGTTAGAACAGAGGCAACAAAGGCAAGTAAGTGGTACTAACAAAGAAGAGCTGGAGGACATTTTGCAACTAATTATGTTAACTGGCAACAGGTCAGTAACATGACTCATGTCTCAGACCTTTACAGACTGTTGTTAAAAGAAGAAGGGGTTCTACACTGTGGCTCTGTCCCAACTTTAAAAAAAAATGCTGCCATCAATTTTGAAATTACTTTATTTTTTTCCTAAAACTGTACATTTTCTGTGTTTAAATATTTAATGTTTTGTAAATATGTTTTCTAGATAGGTACTCTATGACACATTATAAACATAATTACTTAAAAAACACTTATTATATTTTGAAATTTATGATCTTACTGAGTGTTAGTAGTCAGTAAAGATGTGCTTAGCTTAGCTTAGCACAAACAATGAAAGCTTCGAGGGAAAACAGGCCCAATGAGCTGTGTGTATATTTGTGTGAATGAGGGTCTTTTTTTAGCCCAGGCAATCTGCTGGATACAAACACAAATACAGAGCAGGATCAGGCAGGAGAAAGTGCTGAGATGTAATGCAGTCTTCTACTGGACCATGGTGACGGCCTCATAGATGGACTCAGCCACATAGTCGATGTTCTTAGTGGTCAAACCGCACATGTTGATGCGACCGCTGGCCATTAAGTAGACGTGCTTCTCCTTCACCAAATATTCTACTTGTTTGGCTGCAGGTAAAGAACAGCAAAACCATATTATTACTGGAATTTACAGCTACCTGGGTGTTTCAGCTAAAAGGGATACAACGGAGTGCAGAATTTTTGTGTGATTGCAGCAACATTGTACTCACGGTTGAGGCCTGTGAAGCTGAACATGCCAATCTGATTTGTGATGTGGTCCCAGGTACCTGGTGTCCCCAGAGCTTGAAGCTTAGCTTTCAGCTGAGCCCTCATCAATAAGATCCTGTCAGCCATGGTCTTCACATTGTCCTTCCTAGAGACAAAGAACACAACATCAGAAAATACATAATTTTTATGAACATTTTACTCCATGCAGTACTGCTGTTATTATGGGATAATTTGTGCTGACCATTCACTGAAAAGCTCAGGTGAGGTAAGAGTGATGGCTACAATGCGAGCTCCCTGAGATGGTGGGTTGGACCAAGTGATCCTGACAATCTTCTCCATCTGAGACATAAGTCGTTTCAGGTTGTCTGCATCACGAGCCACGATGGTCAGGTTCCCCACACGCTCATCTGGTGAAACAAGCATATGTCACACAAAGGCTGGAATTTCTAAAAGTACTCTGAAAATTATTAAAGTCATAGTGATTAAGGACTACAAAGCACATCACTTGCATGCTTGCACTGTCTTGGAAGCACATAGTGTACAACTCAATGCGCTAAAGGGTCACTCACTGTAAAGGCCAAAGTTCTTGGAGAATGACTGGGCACAGAACATTTCAAACCCCATGGAGACAAAATAGCGGACAGCCCAGGCATCTTTCTCCAGATTGCCAGAGGCAAATCCCTGATAGGCTGAGTCAAAGAACACAAACAGCTTCCTCCTCTGGAAAATATCAAGATGTAAGATCAAATAATCATCGTACTTGGATATACATTAAGCAAAATGATGATGTAAACTACTACTATGGTGGGTGGTTATTTTTGTGTGCTTGCATGTGTGTAATACCATCATAACTTTAGCAATCTGCTTCCACTGCTCTTGTGTGGGATCTATGCCAGTTGGATTATGGGCACAGGCATGCAAAACAAAGATGGAACGCTCTGGGCAACTCTGTGAGAAACAGAAAGAAGTATAATTGCTGAACTCCTTATGAAAATCCCTTAAGACCTCAATTAAGACACGCCCACTGTACCTCCAAGTCACTAAGGAAACCAGCCAAATCAAGGCCTCTCTTCCCTGCATCCCAGTATTTGTATGAACGGACATCCTCAAAACCAGCACTGGCAAACACAGCATTGTGATTTTCTGAAACAAACAGTAATTGTTTTTATTCCCTCTAGATAAGTTTGAACATTGTTTTGTTAATGCTTCTCACATGCGAACTGATAACAAGTCATATCACTGACAGGACAGGACAGGACGGGACATTCATTAATAAAACACAGAGTCTAAAGTCTACGGTGGGTCTATAGGACTCTGGAATGGACATGTGTGTACCCCAGGTAGGTGCAGATACATATACAGGCGTTTTGGTGTTGTTGGTTCCATTGTAGAAACGCCTGAGAAACTCTGCCCCGATCTTCAAAGCACCTGTACCGCCCAGACACTGGACAGCCCCCACCTGGTAGTGACAGAAACAGACAGTTTAAATGTAAAGCCTTTAGAAAGTGAAACACTCTACGTTATTTAACCACACAAACCCTGTTCTCCTGAATGGCAGGGCTGTTGTCTCCCAGTACAATCTTGGAGGATGAGGATCTAAACTCAGGCAAGCCAAGGATGGGCAAGTATTCATGGTTTAACCTGTCATCATGCACGATCATCTTTTCCACTTTTTTCACCACAGGCAGAACCCATGGCTGGCCTCGATCTGTGCGGTAGGCTGTAAGGAACAAAGCCAAAATTATACAAACAAGAGGCATCAATAGGAACAGGGGGATGTTGATGTAGTTTTAAAACCAGGTTGCTAAGAGGGCCTTAAATATTGCAACAGACGTGCACTTATCTGTTTTTGTCCTCAGCTGAACAACATGTCACCACCTGATAAAGACTGAAGTGTACACCAGCCTTTTAATCTTCAGAGCAGAGAACATCAACTTGCTTTACAACTCACAAGTAGGTCTCAGGTTATCGTCTGCAGTGACATTCTTTTTCTGCACTTACATTAAAGGCACAGCCATCAATCTTTAGATGACTAAGGCTAATTTCATTATTGACTATTTTGCCAGTTGCACTGCCAATCAATCATTTAATTTATGTAAAGTACTGAAGCTTCAGATCAGACTCCTGAAGCCTCATGTGTTATCTCAAAAAACCAAAGATAATCAGGAACAAGCAGAAAAACACTGAATTGAAAAAACTGGTTCATTTTGACATATTTGCTTGTCTTAAAATAGCTGCTTATTTATTTTCACTGAATTATTAATTTATGTGCTACTTGTTTCAGCTCTGGATGTGACTTTTAATAGAAGTGGCATTAGACACACTGTGGCCTATATATCCCTGCTGCCCAGCAGCTGAACACCATCTGGAGCACTGACACTTGCAGGGAGGGGATTATGAGGCCTCAGCCTCCTGTTCTCATCATGGGACTAAGGTAGTTTCATCCTGCCCAGCAGTGTCACTAACACACTCACACTCTTCCTTTGCAATGTCAGCAGCAAGACTAATAAGATCGATACTGTAAACTGCTGCAGTGAGGAGTTGCTTAATTTAGAAAAGGAGCAAGACTGAGCCAGAGGCAACATATTCAGACTTGAACTATGAAGTAACAGTAATCCAATCGACTCCATAGTCCACAGAGAGGTTATTATCCCCAGTTGCAACATTTCAAACTACTGCACAGTAAGAAACCATTATCAACAAAGCTGTTGTGGAATCACTACGCAGAAATGCAGGAGGATTAATGGTAATTAATGAATACCATGCTATCAAAGCGTTGTCCTATCAGAGTTTGGGGTTTCACAGCTATGAGTCATGTGTCACACCTGAATAGTACGAAGGGACAACAGCTTGACTGTGGTTTAATAAAATAAAATGTGACCATTATCATGACAACACTGCCACTAACATAAACCTCGGTCAACAGGTAAAAGAAAAAAAAAACAGTTAACACTAGCTTCTTTAGCCAAGATACCATTAACTCCAATAATGTGGTTGCTCTTGGATACGGTCACCATCCACTGGTAACCATGACAGTCGTGGACAACTTACCTCCCACTCCGAGGTTCACCTTGGTGGGAAACTGGTCGTTATTGAAATCCTGTGTTAACTTGAAGACAGCTACGGGAGCTGCCTGGGGGACCTCGCAAAACACCGACATAGTTGCTGTTTGTTTTACTGGAGACTGTGGCAAGAAAAAGTGAGAAGGAGCCGTGACAGCTGACGGGATAAGACAGGACTTCAACTTGGATTTGGGGATTGGAAAGTGGGCATGAGCGGATTTACCAATAGAAATGCAGATGTATCTGCCAAGCCAATCCCAGCACTGATCTGTTTAGGTCAAAGTTCAAGGAAAAAAACACACACCCAGAGGCTGTTGACCAATTAATACCTCTGTAGCCTGACGGATAAGCTTCAAACTGGGTGGCTCACCTGATTTTGTTGCAATAAAGCGTTTCGCCGAAAGATGGCGCCACCGGTCTGTTAATGATTCAGGAGCTCGGCGGCACTGAGAAACTAATGAGTTTGTTCTGCAAGTTTCCGAGTGTCGATGAAATATCACATATGATGCATAAATGACTCACAGATACGCGGCTCCATCTTTAGCAGTGCAAGCTCCGAGGCCGCACATCCCATCATAAATGTCAGTGTGAGTCCTAAATGAACAGGCAGCTATGACTGCATGTAGGCTGAGTAAATGAATGTGTGCAAAGATCTTCATCTGTTCTGTCCTGAGGGTCTCTGCTGAGCTACGATGTAAACACTCATCCCCACAGCTGTCTGCTGGAGCTGAAGTGCTTGATAAATGAAGGCCTCTCCAGTCTGCTCTCCCCTGCCGAGACTGTGTTGGAAAGCTTTCAGCTACACTAGAAACAAGACTGACTGTGTATGAGGCCTCTTAATGATTCTGTCTGGTCAAGAAGGAGCCATTGCTTACTTCAGCATAGTTAAGCTAAACTCAGTGATGATGAAATACAATAAGACAGTTTCACGTTATAACAAATTATATTAAACAGCATAAATTGTACCTAATGGCTTCAGTGGTTTATGTAAATAAGTATTTTTACTGCTGTGCTGTAATTTTTACATAAAGGTGACGATTTAACATCAATTGATTGATGATTTCATTATAAAACATGCATTCTTGCAATAAGCTGAAACAATAAGAATGTAAAGTACTTCGACTGTCACCAGCTGCAACATTTTAAAGACTATTTATAAAGAGTAATAGTAAAAATATACATGTGATGCAAATTCTTATAAAACATAATATGAAAAAGTCACATTTCAGACAAAAATGCCACTCATCTGACTTTACTGCTAAAAGTTCAAACTTGTTTACAAAGCTGTACATAAACCAATGAAATCAAATTATGACGACTACAATCTATTCTAACACCAAGCAGGATTGCTCAGTTAACTAAGTAAATTATAAAATGTAACTCAGCAACATCTCTGAACATTTGCGAATAAATAGCAGTAATGCATGCTTATGACTAATTAACACCTAATGTACTCATGAATAGTTTTAGAAATTCAGACCTAAAGCATAGCCTATGGACAAATATTTTTTCAGATCAAAAAAAAAATCAAGCTTTATAGCCCTAAACGTGCCCTAATAAATAGTGCAATCTCTGTTTGTAGGTTATTATTATTTATTATTATTATGCAGTTATGAATATAGTTAAATTTCTGATACTTAGTATCAACATTAAGTTTATGATCAATAAGCCTTGTGTCTGCTAAAAAAATGTACTTTGTTTATCTGGATGATTGATCTGCACTGTTCAGAATGACGTGTGTGAGTTTTACACTAGAGGAGAAAAAATTAACAATATTTGTATATATTTATATGTGCAAGGTGTATAGATCTAATTTTAAGAATAAAATATAAAATATTACATTTAATTACATATTTTGACATATTAATCTATAGTTCAGCTTTAACTTTGCACAGAATGTTTTTTTAGGTTTAGGTAAAGATCAGTCCGTTGCATGGGCCAATCAAGTCGTGTACTTAAAGCGAGCATCACTATACAAAGGCTCCGTTCACCAGATTTGTGTCACTCCCCTCAACATGTCTCCTATTTCAGTCTTACAGTGTTTTAGTGTCTTTCAGCTTGTTTTGTTTGGTATTACATGTATTGGTTAAGTCATCACTATCATCAGATGTGTTTTCCAATGCAGCAGTATGGTGTTTCAGTTTCTAATTAATTAACCATTAAGAAATTATTTATTAACCATTATTAAAGCATCAGTTGTAAAAGTACAAGAAGTGGTCCTTAATGCTAATATCAGTTATTGCAGATACTACTTTCCCCTCCCATTTTGTCCCAGATGTTACTTTTCTCATGCCTGGTACCACCCCCACTCCTTTTTGCACTTTGACAGTAGATGTTTTCATTCTTGCCTACCAGGTGAGGGTGTCTTGTATGTTAGCTATCACTGTCAACCCTGCAATTATGGGATTTGAGCTCCGAGAACAAGGCTTGGGGGCCCAGGGCAGGGTTTGGTGTGTACGTAGTGGTGGGGCCCCAGGGCCACAGCCTGAGCTGTGATGTGAAGTTTGAGTCAGAGCAGAGAGTGACAGGAGTATCCACAGGCAAGACATTGCTTACAGGGAGAGTGTGTCACATCCAGATCAATGAGTTAGTCAGGCAAACATCCACAGGCGCTTTCTCTGCAATACCTTGACATTGAAATGTTGAACATTTATTTTGGCATCAAGGAGTGTAATGCAAATATGACAAAAAAAAGACTAGTGCCAACAAGATTTGTGTTATCACAGTGTTTTCATTTTGCATGCAGGTTAGCATGCTGCTGTATGACGCTGACACTAAAACACACAAAGGCACACATTCAGGCACAAGACACATTCCAGCTGTGGTATCACTGAAACACAAACAGGAGCGTGTGCTCACACACCGCAGCACATTCCAAGGGGGACGTCGCAGCTTTGCTCACATGTTGCGATGGCCTCTGTGGCTCTGGGTCAGAGAGTGGTGGTGAGTGACCACCTTTTTAGCTTCCTGCCTTATTTGTTTTCCAAAGACAGTGTCATCAATTCTCTAACAAGGGACTAGACACAGCAACAACAAAGAGCACAGGACCTCCCTGTTGTTCCCTGTGAAGTCCAATGACCGATGGTGCATGCATACAATAACAGACAGCACTGCTCTGTGTGTCTGACTACATTCCAATCAGTGTATTTGTGTGTATGTCTGTTCAAGTTTGTGAGTGCACATGCCTCTGTGTGCTCAAATTGATATCATGAAATATTTTCTTGTGTATACAAACATGTACCCATTGCTCACTATCTGACAAAACACCAAGCATGTACACACCTGAAGTATGAGTATGTGTAAAGATAAGCGTCTGAGCGACAGAAGGTGTTTGGATTAGTGTATTCCAACTGAACACAAATTTAATTTTCCATGAAAAAAACAAGTATTGCTTATCATATTTCTTATCAGTCACAATCACTTCACTAATTGTTTTAGAAGTACCGATGCTCAAATGGCCACATTGTTTCTATCCGCTAGAAAATAATACACAATATTTTTTTAGGACTTGCTGTGACGGTTAGATAAAAAGCTAATTGTCAGGTGGTTTTCTCAGTAAAATCCAAACAATCTCTTATCATGTGCTGCTCAAACGCAATAAAGGAATAATTAAGCACACAATTTTCTCATTAATTCTCTCACAACTTTACAGCCAGTTAACCTGGCAGAAAGGCTGGAAAACAGCTAAATAGCACCAGCAGTACGGCTCATTAATTGACACTGAGTTAGTTTCAAATATGAGCTTTAGAACTGTTGCTTTGGCTATTTTGGGACAGAGTGAGCCTCATTGTTTCCAAATGTCTCCAGTTTCCATGCTAGGCTAACCACCAACAGGCTAAACAGGCAGCCTTATATTTTTGTCCATACTTGGCAAGGAAGTGAATCAGCATTATTTCCCAAAATGTCGAACACTTCCTCTAAATAACATTAATACACTCCATTAATAAAAGACTTTTCTGAAACAATACAAGTAAAACAGGAATCATCAATAGAAATTTGTTATTTTATATATATACCACCAATTTTTAATAAAATATGGAATTTTTAGAAATTTGTTCCCATATTTAATCTGTGATTTGACTTAGACCAAACTTGTATCTACTAAAGTCTGCTAATATGCTTGCCTTTCCACTAATGTGGCCTTTACCCCATAAGGCTGGGTGGAACCTCAAACACAAGGTCTGCAGTGTACTATTCTAATTGATTGATGTTGTCTTTTGGCCAAATCAGCCTCGCCAGACCTCAGCTTCATACAAATATGCAAGCTAAGAAACAAAGACAGGAAGTGGAAGGCACATGTCTGAATTTTTACACTGAATGTTTATTTATTGTCTGCTTAAAGTAAATTGCCGCAACAAAATAATAGGTGGCAAGATATCAGATTATGTCTATGATTATGTGTAATGATTTTATTAATCCACATGAGGAGATTATCTGATCCCATTCTCACAATCGCAGAGTGGTCGGAGTTCAGGGTCAGCTACAGAATAGGGATTGCCATTACTGCAGCTTAAATCTAAGTGGTCCAGTTGAAGACAGTCTCCCTGTTCTCTATCTGCACTCAACCCACCAATGTAGAACACGTGTTTCTTGGTGTTTCATACAGTAGATATTTACAAAATGTAAACTTTAACCATAAAGTGTCATAGTTTTGGCAAAACAAGCTGTTGCTTTGATAAAGATACCACCATAGTTGCTGGACACGGTAGCATTTTCTCTCAAGGATGTTTTCCTCTCGAAACCAGGATGCATGCATGCTATTATTTTATAGCAACACTGTCTTTCCCAAGAGAGACATTACTACCCCAGCAAATTAGAGAAAGTCCCTCCAGCAGCAGGCTGAACTTGATTCAACCTTTTGATATTTTTGATAAATTTTCACTAGCCCTGGTCAAGTGGGACAGAACATTCCCTCAGATAGATGAACCACTGAAGCCCCACACATCCTATGTAGTGAAGGCCCGCCTCCCCACAGTGTCTTTATCTACATGGCCCGTGTGACAGCACAGAGGATAAGTATATTTAGGTTACACGTTTCCTCTCAAACTAGATTCCCAACACTGTAGATCACAGACATTATAGCCCTTACATCCCTTGTTAGTGCTCATATATACAAACACACACCTGCTTGGGCAAGGCCGTCTGGAAGAGAATTACAGCAGGCTAATTTATGACACCCAAGGGAGGGCAAAGGGTAGGGGACCCAGACTGGCTCGACCTCACTTCCTCCTTTAATGGTCTCCAAGTTAGACCCTTGATACTCAGATAGGGCCTTTGCTTTTCACATCACCCTTTTACAGTCTTTCAAACACACTACCTTATTAGATCATCATCCTACCTGGTTAAAACAATGAGGCCTGCTGCACATGCAAGCTGGATTTCACATTAGGTCAACCACTGTGCAATATCTGGCACTGTCAGAGCTGAAGGTAAGTAAGTAACAACATGGTTTTGGTAAAAAATATGGCCTAGGTTCGCCTCTGGCTTCCTCATTTCCTTCAGTGAGAAGGCGCTGTCATCCGTCACTCTGGCCCAGGCAGGGGTACAATAGCTCGGTCTGGGTCCTGGCTACTGACACCATCACATGGACTGCTGATAAGACTCACTTTCCGGGACCCAGAAAACCTGAACCATTACTGTCACACAACGGTTTGGTGTTTTGCCATTTTTACTGATGACCATGAAATAAAAGGAAAAAGGAAAATACATTATGAACTGCATAAAGCAAGTAGTCTCTACACGCATTTGTGCTTTCGTCTATATTTCAAGGTCCTTCAATCTTTAAGGCCTCGTTGCTTCCATATTGCAACAGTCTCTCTTAATGCAGGACTCTAGGGAAAAGTTATCATGTCCTGTTAGATGACCTACCCTTGGACTCACACCCAACATGGAAAACAAACCATGCAGACATACTTGAGCTAATCTATTTTCCTAATGTAACAATCTGTTGTTGCTGTTGGCTTATTGTGGGCAGCGTATGACAAATGGATAATCATACTTCGGTTCCTCATAATACTTCTAGATTGTTATAGTAACACCTGTAAACAGCCAGTTCCTTTGTAAAAAGATGCTAAGTGCTACTCCGCAAAACTATTTTGGCAACTACAAATACCATATATCCTTTCTTTCAACACACACACACACACACACACACACATCTTTCCTTCACGCTTCAATGTGCACGCACAAACACGCACACAAACAGAAACATACCGGCATTTTATTCAACCAAAAA
>OMLM01002458.1:7926-36555 GCA_900302695.1 Helostoma temminkii
CACTAGTAGATCCAGATCCACAAGGGAATAATCTAACAACAACAAAAATATTATTATAAGCCAAACTCACCACGAACACACACACACACACACACACACACACACACACACACACACACACACACACACACACACACACACACACACACACACAGTAGAGGAGC
This sequence comes from Helostoma temminkii, assembly GCA_900302695.1. Lineage (NCBI taxonomy): Eukaryota > Metazoa > Chordata > Actinopteri > Anabantiformes > Helostomatidae > Helostoma > Helostoma temminkii. The sequence goes on from OMLM01002458.1 coordinate 8,091, forward strand.
TTTTGAAATGACAGAGGTGAAGGAGAGACATGATGATAATATTTATATGATTTAATGTAGGGGCTTTAAAGGGGAAGGACAACAGGGTGGATAACAATTCCCGTTAAGACAGTTGTGTCAAGTGTTGTTCAGGAGTTTTGTAGGGATATAAGATATATGCACACTGTGAAGAGCAGCATTTTCACACAATTCGTACTCCATTTTAGTACACTAAACACACATGACAGTACAGACACAAATACCGGCTATTACATGCATCCATATGACTCTACAGTATAACCCACTCCTATGATGAATGTACACAAAGAGCAATCCTGATGAGCACAGTGCACGTGCATAAAGTTTTCTAAGAAGAACCTAAATAACCAGTTAAATATTTATTGATCCCTTGTGGCTCACTGCCATATATTCATACAACTCAGAAAGATTATACTCCAGATCTTTCTCATAATATATTCCTTACTAGCATAGAGATGAGCAGGAGGTGAACACATTTGTATGTGCATGTTTGTCGCTGTGGTAGAGGAGGCACTGTCTTGAGGGATTCATGCATTTATGTATAAAACATACACGTGTACAAAATATGTAAAACACTTATTTGATGACAAACTTCATTGATTTGCCAAACAACATGGCCAAGTTATGCTTTAATGGCACAAAAAGACAGTTAAACACATGGTTGGTCAAGCTTTAGGACTTTCATGAATTAGAAAATAGAGACCAAATAGAGTAATATTGCTGATGCATATGGTTAATTTTGTGTTCCCAGACCTTGAAATGAGAGCATAATGAGAATAACTCAGGCCATGGTCTGAGCCCTCTTATCCAAATTACTCATGAATAACTATGAATGGTATGTTGTCTCTGCAATAGAGATTTACATTGTTATTTTGAGTTACCTTAATAATTACTTATGCTCAATTGCAGCATCTAGGTCAGAGAACTGGGGTGGTGAGGCTTTAGGGAGCACTTTCAATTTACATAAAGACTGCAAACACAAACTAAAAACTATATGATCTCCGACATGGTGATATGTCAAATATGTGGCAGGCAAATATTTTCCAAATCAGTCGGCATTGACTAATGTGAACAGTGAATAGTGAATCAATATCTGTAACAGTATTGTCCCTCTCTGTTTTTGTGTCCCATCTCACATTACACTGGTCTTTATTAACCGAAGAGATCGACTGTGCAAGAAGTGTCGGAATATTATGAGGTCTTGGTGTAGTAGCTTAGCTACAACAGTTTGCACACACGTGAAAAATAATTCGAGACAAACCATATAATGCATTTCAGAAACTGTAGTTTGTGGTTGCTGGTGATTCAAGGGAAGAACTAAAATGAAAAAGTTTGGCAAGCACTTGGCCAGTGCAACACAGCATAATGCATTAGCTTTGCCTGGAATATACAACATTCTGATTCTTTTGCATGTTGATACACACATCTTGTTGTATGATGTAAGAGCCTCAAGCTTTGAAAAGCCTGCTTGCATCCTTGAGTTTGTTGGTACAGATACCCTGTCTGAATGACTACTGTACCATTATTGCGGCCTAGTGAAAATCACCTCCAGCTGCTCAGCCCACATTGTGAAGACTCCAGATCTCCTGTGTAGTTTGCAGGTGTTTAAGTGAATCTCTATGAATACTAAAAATGCTGCTGCTGAATAAGACCACGTGCTTCACTTTCCTCAGAGAACATACTCACATTTTAAATGAGCCTGCTACAACTGCCTTACAAAACTGCATAAGTAATACAAAGTAAACTAACCAAAAGGCATAAATAAAAAAGTTGTTCAGTCGCTTATCGTCTAGAGCTCAAGTACTATTAAAGTAGAAACACATCAGTTGCTATGAAGCTGTGTTTGCCTCCGGCTGTGTATGGAATTATAACAAACTTTCATAATAAAGGGCGCATCCTAAAACTACACACTTCAGTTCAGCCTCCAACTCTATTGTACATTTCCTGTAAGCATTTTGCATTAAGTATGTTTGATTTGAAGGTTTTCTATCATTTGTATAATAAATGTTTGCACAACAAAAACAACACAATTCATTTAGTATTCAGTCCTCCAATGCCAAAGTACACTTTCACATGCATAATGGGCCTCAGGTGCATATCCGTCATAATAGTACAGTGTAATTTCTAATAGTCGCAGATGTAAATTTGCCTGAAATAAAGGTTTGAGGATATTGGTGGAGCTTGGCAGTGCATAGCAGAAAAGCTGCTACTCACTGCCACAGAGACCTGTTTAGTTAGTTTGTCTGTGCAAGTCTTGCAAAACAATCAAACAAACAATCAAATGCAGCACAATAAGCTTATTGTCTTTAAATTTATATTTACAGTAAGTAGATTTGCAAGATTGTCATTATATATAACTGTTTTTTTTTTTTTTTTTTTTTTCTATGAGTCATGGTCTTGTATTTAAAGCGAATGTAGTTTTTCTAACCTGCATTGGTGGATTGTGATCAAGGACATTTACAGTTTAGAAGCTTTTGTACTTTACTGTGGGGACTTCCATTTTATAATGCATATATGTTTATATTTATGTTTTTCTAGGGGAAATATTGTTAACCACTTCACCCATACCAGCGCATAAAGTTATGGAAATTAGATCTGCCTGTATTAATTGTGCTGTTTTTATTATACACCAAGTCTCTAGATAAAACTATCTACATAGAATCTGTGTCTGCATTTTCTGTGCTTTGTTTCCGATATCACAAAGTAAAAGAAAATCACACTTTGAATAATCTAAGTTTACTCTTTATGAGATGTATATTTTGCATCTGATTTGCAATGGCTATATATCCTGTATCTGCTGGTCCTTCTATCCTTCTGCAACATACATAATTACTTACGACCATAACATGTAAAAGACACTGAGGCACACTACCACATACACATAAACTCATTAACAAACAAATGTTAAGGCTGAACTACTGTAGGAGATGCAGCACATAAAATTAATAAACCTGTAAAGGCAGGAAGTGATAAAAAAATGAAAAGATATCTGAAGACTTCAAATGTTACCAAAGGTTTAAAGAGTTTAAAGAGTAATTTTAAGCTTTGGAAATGTCATCAGCTGACAAGTCCTAATGAGAATTCTTTATCTGCGTTCAGTCCTGATGAGTCAGTTAAGGGTTAATGAGTTCTACTTTAAAAGTAGAACTGTGACCAAATGTTTGTGTGCACCACAATTACTTTTTCTATTATGGAAGTAAATGCTAATGTTTGTTTTCTGCTGTGGTTGCATTTACCCTTTTACTTCAAAAGTCTTTAAAATATAGATTTTTTTTCAGGGTTGTCCAAAAGCTTTTTATATAACAGGATAAGATGAGATGAAACATGCAGTTATTTATTTATTTTATTTATTTTCAGTGGAGAATGCATCTTCAACTCAGCCCCCACTTTCTCTCTGACACAAACAATTCAAAGTGGACATTCTATCGGAAGCCAAAAAAAGATCTTCAGCCTTCAGCCTTTATTTGTCTTTTCACAACTTGCTATTTAGTGACAAGTCTTAATCCGCTGTTCATTGATTGAGGACTGTATTCAACTATAAACATTATAGCCAGTAAACAATCATTTTGTGTCAGCGGGGGTTCTTCAACAAGGCAATTTCGCTTCTTTCAAAACTAAATGATTCACTCACATAAATGCAAGACAATAAAAATCTTTTTCATTGATAATGATAAATACTGTATAAAATCATTATTGTTCCAAAACAGAAAAAAACCTCTTCCTCTTAGCAGTAGATAATTTAATTGGTATTTTGCTCATATAGAATCAGTATGTCTAAAGGAATAATAACATACATGTATAGCCTTGAGAGTAATAGTGACTGTTAGATGCATCCATTGATATGGTTTTGTGTTGTGCTAATGCAAGATCCAGTGATGTTTCAAGGAAAGAAAATATAAGTAAGTTAGAAAATTGATGTGCAAAACATGATGAAAAAGACTTTACAAAGGGAAAGTCTGCTGAATAGATTTGCTAAATACACAATATTATTATTTTAAATACGATCAGGATTCCACAGGGTCGGATACAAAGTTCTTTACTACAACTATTCCAAAGAAGTTATGATGCCAATTTTCAAACTCTAAAAACAGAATGCAATAAATTTGTAAATCTCATAAACCAGATTTTATATATAGAAAACATATCAAACATTTAAACCGAGGAAATGTACCATTTTATGAAAACAATTGGGTAATTTTGAAATTAATAGCAACAACATACTTCAAAAAAGTTGGGACAGGGCTGTGTTTACTATGGTGCAGCATCCCCTCTTCTTCTCAACAGTCTGTCAGTGTCAGGGAACTGAGGAGACCAGGGAGAGAAATGTTGTTCCATTATTGCCTGATATAGGATTCTAACTGCTCAACAGACCTGGGACTTCTTTGCTGTATTTTGTGTTTCAAGATGCACAAAATTTTTTCAGATAGTGAAAGTCCAGTTCAGCACCCCGACCCTGCTACTACAACCTCATGATGTTGTCTTAGATGTAGTATGAGGTTTAGCATTGTCCTGCTAAAATATGCAAAAGACATCTGCATTCGAGCACTAGGACCTGTATTAATGGTGCCTTTCCAGATGTGCAAACTGGACAGTCCATAGGCACTAATGTGCCTCCAAACCATCAGAGATGGTGAACTGATTGAACTGAGCCCTGGGAGGTCTCTCTTTTTTAGTCCAGAGTATCCAACTCCCATAGTTTCCAAAAAGAATGTCAAACATTGATTAATCTGACCACAGAGCAGGTTTCCACTTTGCCACAGATAATTTAAATATGTTTTGGCCCAGAAAGATGGTGACATTTCTGAATAATGTTCATATATGGTACATTTGATATGTTTGCTATGTTCTACTGTGAATACAATTTGTGTTTATGAGATTTGCAAATCATTGCTTTCTGTTTTTATGTAAACTGTACAAATCATCCCAAATTTCTTGGTATTGGGCTTGTAAATGTCTAGGTTAAAAACCATAGACAACACTAGTGCAATCAAATGCCACCTTTAAATATTGTATGATCTCAACAACAAATTTATAATTCCATAAATGTTTGACAATATTACCAACATCTAAAACATTACAAGCGTCATAAAAATAGAAGAAATATTAGATTTGCTGCAAGGAGACTAGCCACACTATTCCACATTCTACAGCCAGAGCATTCAGGTACGTGTTAACACAATGGCGAGAGGGTAAGAAATAAGCAATGATTTAGGGTTATAAAACTATTTCCAAACAATCTGAAATTCAATGTTCTACAGTGAGAAAGATTATTCACAACGGGAAAGCATTCAGGACAGTTGCCAGTCTTCTAGGATGAAAGCCCCAGACTGTGCAAAGCTCAGGGAAATACAAAAACACCCTGGCTACATGTCAGGCCCTGCAGGCCTCACTGAGCATGTTAAATGTTACAATCCATGACAGCACAATTAGTAGAAGACTGTACAATTTGTTTGGAAGGGTTGCCAGGAGAATGCTTCTTCTGTCTAAAAAAACACAAAAACATGACTGATGTTCATAAAACTGCATCTGAACAAACCACAAGACTTCTGGAACAATGTCCTATGGACAAATGAGACCAAAGTGGAGTTGTTTGGCTTTAATGACTAGTGCCATGTTTGATGAAAACCACACAGGATTTCAGCAGAAACGTCTGTCCACCCACAGTCAGGCACAGTGGTGGAGTGGTAATGATTTAGGCTTGTTTTTTAGCCACAGGACCTGGGCATCTTGCAGTCATTGGGTTAACCATGAACTCCTCTCTATACCAAAGTATTCTACAGGCAAATGTCAGGCTATCTGTCCTACAACTAACTGAGTCATGCAACAGGACAATCAACCAAATGAGAACAGTAAATCTGTATCAGGAGGGCTGAAAAATAAGAGAATCAAAGTTTAGGAATCACCTAGTTTAGACCTCATCTCAATAGAAATGCAGTGGTGGGAAAGAAACGACCACAACAATGTGAGACACTTATTGATATTATACAAGAAATTATCACATCAGGTTATTGCTGTTGAAGGTAAATCTAAAAGCTACTGAATCATGGGGGGCCACTTTTTTTTTCTTTTTGGTTTCAGAAAAAAAAAACGGCACAAGCTGACCTACTGAGGGTGCACACTGAGGACTGTGTCTTTGAGGTGAGCAAAATAGCTGATGTGGTGGATTTTGCACCTTTGCATTCTTAAATTTGCAAAATGTGTGCAAAATACAGACAGAAGAAAATATAAATGCACATGCACTTTATCAAGCCTAATAGCGACTTGCAGTGGCTGGCATTGTGTCTGAGTTTAATACCTTTGAAAGGGAGGTGTAGTTTGCTTGCATAGGGAGTAGGATGTAAATGAAAAATGAAAGAAAAAGAATGCATCAAAACCACATATAAATACATTTGGAATGATTAACAAAGTAATGCATTGTCTGTCTAATGAAAAAGGAAATGCGCTGCAAATCACAAAACACAAACAAAAGTCGAAGTACAAACATAAATGAAATGTGCTGCAATGACCGAATTTGGAAGAAGTAGTAATCAAGCTTCTGCAATAAATCCATTGTTAATCGCTTTAAGAACAATGGTGAAAGAAGATATGCTACACGCCAAGATTTCCCCTGGCCTGAGACAGCTCTGCATAGCAGTTGTAGGTTTCTGTGACAAGAAATGCACCAACAGAAATATTTTATCACACATTTGCCACACAATCCTGCTAAAAGAAAATGTATATGTATAATTTCTGAAATTAAAGGAACACAGAATATATTTAGTTTCCTCTTCCTCCAAATGAAATGAAGGTTAATTAAAAAGTTTTAAATGAGAAATGAGATCCTGAGATTTTTAAGATTAAAATTTAGTTTTGATGTAAATAATTGTGTAGCACCCCAAGATGGGTGTGGCCATAGGGACTCATGGGTAATATTGGTGATTTGTCAAAAACATAAGGTGTTAAATTGATTGTTCGCTGTTCTGTTGTATAATTGGTATTGTATTCTTGTTTACATCAAAATTAAAATTCATTTGTTGGCTGCTTTTCTGTTCCTGGATCTGATTGTTCCCTTACAAAAAGTAGTATACTAAAAGTGTATTTTATAAGTATACTTGAGTATACTTCAAGTATAGTAAGTATACTTCTATGTACTTCTAGTATACTTGCTAGTATAGTATTCTATTACTTCTTGGTAATAGATTGGCCCACTTTTTAGTTTACCTCTGAAAAGTACATAAAAAGTATACTGAAAGTATACTTGCTCATTTTTAGTTTAAAAGAATTATACTAATAGTATACTTGAATATACTTCTTTTTTGTAAGGGTTGCCTCAGATCCTCCTAGCTGCTCACATTTTTATTCTGACCTGGCTTTCTGGACAAAGGATTTCTGATTTTGGATTTAAAGATAATTGACTCTGGTAACCTGTGTTTTGTAGCTTGACTTTATGCAACTGACCCTGACTGTGAACCTGAACCTGTTTGTGGACCGTCTGCCGTCTAATTAACCTGACTCTGTCTGAGCCTGTATTTGACCTTGGACCTGAACCTGTTAAACATGTTAATTATCTGCTCTAAAACTGTCACACCTGAACTTGGACATACCTGTGAATTACCTGTTTTCTGATAATCTGATTTCTATAGTCACAGTTCTCCTCCAAGACATTTGTGTCTACTATTTTCCCCTATGTGAATTGTGCCTGACATTTTTACGAAACTTCAACTATCCCCTGATGATTCTCTGTATAACCTGGACCGCATTCTGCGAGTGAGTACTTCAACACCAAATCACTTTCTTGTAATTGCAACCGGTTCTGTTTTTAACTTCTGTCTCCTGTGTGCAGGAATCAAGTCTACTTAGCTGCTTACATGTTTTTAATAACTGATAATAACTGATGTGAGCTTGCCTGGTTTATGTTTGAGTCCATTACTGAGACAAAAACACGTGTGCACAGTAACTTTCTCTATGCATCTGCACACCAGATTGTATACTCTTGTGGCGGCAGTTTATGTATTTAGACAATATATATGGCAAAGTAAGCAAACAAAACAAGCAGTTAGTAATTCAGCACGGGGACAAGATCTTGACTGTGAATATGAATGAATGAATGAATGAATGAGTGCTTCTAATGTAAATTAACAATACAATGAAGCATTTTAGATACATTTTTTAAATAAGACAAACAGCACTATTGGAACTGGGGTGGTAAATGGTCTGCACTTACATAGCGCTCTTCCACGTTACTGGTACTCAAAGCGCTTTTACATTGCTTCTCATTCACTCATTCGCAAGCACACACACACACTCACACAACAATGGCAGAGCTGCTGACCTGACTCATCAGGGGCAAGTTAGGGTTCAGTGTCTACAGTTTGTTGTGCTTTAGTAAAACATTTCAGTTTTCGATATTGATTTGTTTTCATTCTAAAAACAAGTAAAAGTGTATTATTATATGTATATATATATGCAAGTGTATACATAAATAGGATTAGTAATTAATTCATATTTTAGTTATATTGACCTGGTGTTTTCATTCTACAAATAAGGTTCCTTAGAAGCTATATGATGTGTTTATGTGTTAATTCAGTTTTTATTTGCTACTCTCCCATGCATAAACACATTCCAGATTATTTTCAGCTGAATGCGCAGCCTGCCATTCTCGAGCCACAAGATAATCAAGTCAAATAAGTTTTCTCTCTGTGTGGCAATTGTGCCATTTTGCTCAGTGGCAAAGAGACAGACATATACATTAAAATGTGGGTGTGCATCTTTGTGTTTAAGTACCCAGTTTGTTGTAGCACATGTGCGTGTGTGGTTTGGTGTAGGAAGAAACCACTGAGAGTCTCCGTCTGTTTTCCGCCATCACACTGTGAATGTCTGAACCACAATTCCACAGGTCATCTCTTACAGATGGCTGCCCAGCCGACAAGCCCTCTGTGTAGGGGAAGGACCCCAGTGTCCCCTCTAGTACCCTAGCACTGAGACTTGGAGCTGCTCTATACCCAGATGGAGTATGTATTTACCACTCATATGCATCCGTCCATATACACAAACATACAACCACACACACACAGACACACAATCACATCCCCTGAGCTCGCTGTCCTCCAGATTTATTGCCCTACTGTCTATGATGTTAAGACCTCATTTTGTCCTCACTTCAACCTATCCACCTTCTGTTGTCTCTTGTCTAGCACAGGTCTGCACAGTGGGACTTATGTCCATCCAAGGTGTGAGTTTGGATAGAATAATCTGCTGCTCAATCTACCATGAGATGTCCCTCGTGCTTCATTCACATGCCAAACTGGAAACTACCCTGAGGATTTTGATAGCTTTCAAATAGCTAAAAACAGATAGAGTTATTTCACTTTTACAGTCACCAAAACCTTTAGATTCTATAGTAAAAAGCAGGTCTATGCACATTCTCGCTGGTACACAATTGCTTTCAGGGGTCATATTGTGCTTTTTGTGGACTAAATGTGAATGAAGGAAGCTACATTTACATCAACACATGAAAATCACATTGAGTGTGTTTCAACCCCTACTGCCAGTCAGACCTATATGCTTATTGCATAAATGTCCTAAGTGACCCTGTCCATTTCACATTAGCTATTTTCTTTCTTTTGAGAATGCACACAGACTTAAATTATTGGGAGAAATGTTGGTGGGGCATGTGCATGGTATTTTATTTATCATAATCCATGAGCTGCTTTCATTTTGTCCACCTGTACTCATGTAAGAAAATGACTTAGTGCCATCCTCTTTGTGACCAGTCAACTAAGTTATGTAATGCAACTTAAGTTAGTTTGCTGTAAAATGTGTAACAGCTTTTTAAATAATCCTGAATTGTGTTGCCTTGTCTTCTTCTTTGGTACTTATGCAGACAAAGGGCAAAAATGTGCCAAACAGCTTTCCTGTGCTGACAGTGGACGTCTAGCCAGACACTTTTCTTCTACGTTGAAGGCAAATGCTTACATGGTACCTGCAGCACAGTCAGTAGAGACTGCTACTACACAGCAGCACAATGCCATAGACTGGTCCAATTAAGCCTGTGCATTAGGTCTACAGCTCTCTTTATAAACAAGTATGTCCAGAGAAGAAGCTGTTAGGCAAAGTGGAGTTTGTGCAGTTTAGCAACAGTTCTGACTGTGGATGATGAGAGCAGCTGATACAGACAGAAAATACACTGGGCAGAGAGATATCTGTTGTTTGGGTGAAAGATTTAAATTAACGCACACGATTTGTCATAATACTCACCCAATCATACATGAAGATGGTGGGTAGAAAACATAATTCAAAGTTACACTCTGACTGATCCCGACTCTGTGCTGAATTATTATTATTAATAATTAATGAAGTTAATGCTGTCTGCACCTGCAGAAATGAGCACAGAAGTTCCCACCGTGGAGATGTTATTATGGATCCTTTTATTGACTGATGGCTACAGGTGTTTAATAAACTCACAGGAAACCATTCTAGAAACAATTGGAAGCTTCTAAACTTTAGACCTAATAATGTGGCGAAACCACAATACCCTACCTGTTGTATATGTGGGTCTGCCTGGCAGTGGGAATTGTTATGTTGTGAAAAATTTTGTTTGATGCTGGTGATAAGCAGAGGAAGAGGTGGACCCTGTGAACGCCCATTAACAGCAAGCTCTTTCTCCACATGACACTGACATTAACATAAGTCATGACTTAATAGCTTTACAAATTAAGTCTGATCCTCTGTCAAAACAAGAGTGTTTTATTATTATTATGGCTTCTTTAAAAAAAACATGAGGACTAATTCCTGTGTTCTGTGTCCTTGCTGGTTCTCTGCGTAAATGTAGCGCTTCCTGCATTTATGATTTAAGTTACATCTTAATTAAATGTATAAATCACACAAGTTTCCTACAACACACCTGTGATTACTGCACATGTAATAGAATTATCACATTTCTTAGAGTTTCAACTTAAAAACTAAAAAAACCTTGTAACTGTAGAATTAATAGCAGAGCTGTTTTGGATTGCATTAGATTGTATAGGTGATTATAATGCCTGATCAGTGTATAAATAAACTGTATTATATTGAATATATGTTCAACCTGTCTCTGCTCTCTCGCTGGTTCACTGCACACTAATTAGCCTGATTCCTAAAACCCGTGTTCACTCCCAAATATGCAGGTCTGCAGCTCCCAGCCAGCTCCCAGATTTTTCACTCAGCTCACCCTGTTGCAGCTCTCTAGCTATCCTGAACTTGACTTGACTCCTGGCACAGATCCCGAACCTGATTCTGGACCTGATCCCTGTGCCCCTCCTGTTTGGTAAGTGACCAGTCTGATTATCTTGACCTCTGATTAGGATCATGGGTCTGAGTACTTGGATTGTTTGCTTTTGGAAACCTTTTCTGAACCTGACCCAGATCTGTTTCTGGACCTGAACCTGGTCTACTTCTTGGCCAACATGTGTGTGTGCCTATATTCGGCCCTGCTGTTTTCTGTTCTTCTCCCTCTCTGTATTAGGACCATGTTTTTGGATTGTCCTTTTAAACTGTGGACCCAGATACCTCTGCCTGATGGAAACAAAAATACAAACAAAGTGCTTTTTAGTTGAGCACCTGGATGGAGCGATGCAGACAATGTGGCCTACAGAAGTAATACAAAGCTAACTTAAAACTGTAGTCAATCTAGGTTTTCCCGCTGGAAGAACAATTAGACTATTGTGTTTTCATACATTTATTCTACCTTACAGTAATTAGCTGACTGTATTTAATTTTAAGCAGTAGGATTGACAAAAATTTTAAATTTAGCCCCTTTTTTTATGAGGGCTAGACATCTTTCTGTAGTTTATGGAGACAGTATCTAAAACCGACTAAAGATAGGGGTGGTTGTCGACAACCAGTGACATAATTCGGCCCATTGGAAGACTTCTACAAGCTGGCCAATCATGGCCTAAGTAGATAGACTCAAATAAGTCTTTTTAGTCTCAAGGCCAGCACAACTGTTGTAGAATGAGAGATTATATTATGTATTTGCACATTTTGAGCTATATGGCCACTTCAGTAACTTTGAAAAAACAAGAAATGTGAGTTCAGTGTGATACTTATTCCTGCTTGAGAAAAAAGAATAGAGAGCAATATTTACTTCTATGGAAAAAGCTATACATTGAGCTTCTTCTTGATATAGTCAGTGACTGAATCACCAGTGAATTGCATGGGTATAAAAAAGGATATGTTCTTTCTGAAAAACTTTAGACACAAACCTTCTCTTCAAGGAGATGTTCATCTCTCTCAACATGTTAACACAACATCATAAACAGTTCAAGCCTGGTTGGATTATAACCATATGGAAAGTCTTGGGACTCAAAGGGACTTTGAAGGTTTGAGGCTTTGCTTATATCATTAGAGAGAATCTGCAAGGTTGGAAAGCCCAGCTTCAAAGGAGAATACCTCACTTGCCTAGCAAGTAATTAATAATTCACCAGGCAAATAAACAGAAATTCATCTTAGAGAATATATTTTTAAAGAAAAGAAAAGAAAAGAAAAGAAAAGAAAAGAAGAACAGCACATGCACTGGCACCAAAGCAGTGCTGTAAAACAAACTCACACACTTAATAGGCTAAATATTAAATTAGCACCTGTTAATTTAATTTAAATTAGAAGAAATTATCATGGTAATAGCTTTTTTTTCCTTTAGTTAGTTTTTAATACATTCTACACACATACATACATGGCACACTGCTTCTCGCCCTTTTAGACAGACACTACAAAGGTGCCTTCCAATACAAATCAATTAAATGGCTCTCGTGAGAGAGCTGTGACATTTGCAGTTAGTGGCTCTCTCCACCAGGCAGAGAGAAGCGGAAACAACGCACCCTGTCAGCTCTCCCACATATCTATTTCTGTGTAGGGGAAGTCTTTCCAAACTGTGTCTAAAAGTTATGGAAAAAAATGGTGTGTGTACACTGGCTCAAAACTGCATAATGTAACAGTATCCAGTTTCATTTTTTTCATTAATGCAGCCAAAACTCTGAACCAAAAACACTGACAAATAAATCAAAGCACTGATCAAATTGTCGTGTTATCCAGTTTTTAGAAAAATTAAGTTTATCCTGCCTTAATCAGAGTCAGCTGTCTGTGGTACACTGTGTCTGGGCACAGATACAGAGGCTTCTTCTTGAGTGTCAAATGGAAGGCAGCCACCTACTAGCCCATGTACTGTATAATATAGCAGTTGATATGGGTCGATGCTGGATCTCAGAGGAGAAGAGGGAGATTATGAAGAAATGGTTCTGTGATGAAAAAAATATATATATCAAGGTGGTTAGACTGAACTGATATTAAGTAGCTTCAATTACTTGTGTGTTCCTGTGTTTGGGGTCAAAAAAAACATTGACAATGATCATTGCCTCTCCACAAGGACCAATATATTTACTGTTTAATGTTACTTTATTTTAATATTGGCTCTGATTCACCGGTAAACTAATTCTCCACCACTCTATCCCCTTCTCATACACACACATACACATTTGCCCCTAGCAGGAGACAAATGAAAATCCTTGTCTTTCTCACATCCATCAACCTCTATGGCTCACAAAGGAACACATGCCGCCATCAGCCTGCACTCCCTCTTTCCACCTCCCTGCACTCATGCATGTGTGTATGTGCCTATTCTGACACATGTATACAAGCCAATCACTTTTGGCAGCAATTGCAAATAATTAGTAGATGAAGAGTTGCATTTACACAGGCTTTGCCCTCAAACAGGGCACTACAAACACAGCTGCTTATCTTTAGAAATGAGTGCATAGAAATTTTGCATATACATGCTTAGACTATCAAGGTGAGGCAGTCCTTCCCTTTGGGGCCTGCCCCTGTTATAGCTCAGTGATCAACCTATTCCTCATCCACTTTTTTAGAAAGAGTGGATGATAATGTAGCTATTTTTGGGAGATCGTGCCAGCTTCTCACAACCACTTTGGCTGCTGCTGAATGTGCAGTAGCAAACATTTACAAATATCTATTACAGCAAGTCCTTTCCTCCACAGTAGACAAACTGCTGTTGCACTCCCCTTACACTGAAAAACATTTGCTTGCATTGGATATATAGTTCTGTAAAAATTGCTTCATCACTGGATGCACATTTTGCTCATCATCTCACAACATACATGCCGATGAAGTTCACTGAAGCCTTGTGGTTGCATCTCAAATAAATAAGGACCCTTTCACAAATATCATGCTAGAAAAGAATATTTGTGTAACTAACTATGTAAACTACGTCCACTGCTCCACTGCTCCACTGCTCAACAAAACATTGACTTTTTTAAAACATATGACTATGACATATAACATGACAAGGAAGCTTAGGAAGGACAAGGAATATTACTTATTATAAGTCATTTTTAACCAAATCCAAGTTCTTGTGCCTCAGCATGACCAAACCATGATGTTCCATAATTATAGCTTTGGTGTTTTACCATTGTTTAATGATGAAGCATCATTTAAAAGGCTATTTTAAGAGACGCTGCCATTGGGTCATGTGACAATCGAGGAGCAAATGCCATACATGATTTATTGTGTTGTTAGTCAGTTTCATGACATTGTTTTTCTTTTAAAAAAGTTATAATCCAAATTGTTTTTTAGAAATAAACTATTACTAACTATATATTTTATTGTGTAATTGTAACAATAAGAAGACTTTTGTGGTAATGGTGGCAGACTATTGCAAATGTGCTTGTTTGATCTTGTCTGTATTTATTAGATTGAGATATGATATTATAGAACAGATAATGACCCACTATAGGATTTATGGGAAAGGGAGTATCACAAAGGATGACGGGAAAGAACAGCGACCGACTGACAGACATCCAGAGACAGATAAGGAGTGATTGGCATGGGGACAACCAGTGATTGATAGGAATAAAAAATGTAACTGATAGCTATGACAGCTTGGTGGAGGTGGAGGGTGTGTGGGGGAGAATCTAGCCACTTGACAATACGTCAGAAATACCGCATGACTGGCTATTCACTGACTTCCCTGCTGACCCATTTACACAACTTCATAAAGACAGAGAGCCCATTCTTACACATATAATAAGCAATAAAAAACATTCCCGTCTCCCTCCAGTCTCAGCTCCTCACCCTCCTCCCCTTTGTGTCTTTATATAAGCACCGGCCTCTCATCTACAATCAATGGCAACACTTTCATCAATTAGCCAAGTCTAAGAAAATGGCTGGAGCTGCAGATGAGTGCTCTTAAACCCCACTAAGGGTTCACATGGCCATTAAAGATTGGCACCAGTAAGAGAAGTAATAACTGCAATCATAATTTATTTTAAGAGCGCTTGCGAGAGACTTTCAGAACCATTTCCATTTATGTTTGCTGTTTATTTGCTCTAATCTGACACTTGTGCCCAAAATAGTCCCACCCCCAAAAAAGACTTGCAGTGATGTAAATAGGATTAGCCAGATACAAATCTGTGTTTCCTGAATCACAATTACAAGAATTTATTCCTATGAGAATCCACGAGAGAGGTAGGGACTTATTTTGGGCACACACTTTTGGCATAAAAAGGTTCATGAATACAGCACAATAGAGAGTAAAATTCTCATCTTTGTGAATTTCTGATGTGAGTGTGCGTGTGTTTGTGTGTGTGCAGTATAGTATTTCTGTGTGTATTTCTGTCAGAATTCTTCTCCATCTCAGTAAACCTCCGTAATTACATCCTAACAGAGGGAGGAATTAAACCCAGTTTCATCTATTGGGATGATGAATATGACAGCGTACTGTTATATAGACTTCATATCTGCAGACAAACACACATAAATCTCCTCCTGTGATGGTGCTGCTCTGAAGGCTGTGTAATTAAACATTGTTATATGAGAAAGTGAATTAATCTATAGTCTGTGAATGTGCCATCAGGATACAGTTGATGGCAGACTGTGTTGGAGAGAGGATGATTTAGCTGACGAAGCTGGTCATATAAAACCTGGGGGACTCCACCGACGGTGAACAGAAATTGAGTATAATTTGCAAGGTTCCTAAATGATGCCAATTTATTCATATTTCAGGGATGAATGTCATTTTGTTAAAGTAAGGAAAGTCACAAAGAACATGATGGAACAAAGAAAGTTGCAAAAACCAGAGAAAGCAAAGACACACGGTCATGACTGCAGGTGTCTGCATCCATGTTCTAATGTAGGAATCTGTGGGGTCATATGCTGCTATGGAAACTAACTTTCTCTAACACTGGCGTACATTAACAATGTTACACCAGCCTTTTTTAGAGTTCCTTGATTCACAATTGAGGATATTCAGGATGTACTGGCAATAGATTGTTGTTCAATGTATTCACCTATCAAACGGATTTTTCTTTAAATATTTAGCATTTTGGAACATTTCGTAAAATGTTTTTTGGTAGAGAAATGCTGCATAACTAATCTTGATGTTGTAAGGTGTTGTCAAAGCCTCCTGAGACGGACTCACGGCCTAGCACTGGAAATAGTGCAGACATATTACCTTCTAAAGCTTTTTAAATGAGATGCCCTAAAAAACGGTCGAAGAAAGTCAAACCTTGTGCATCACATACTCACACAAAAAGGTACCTTGAAGGTATCTAGTATACGAGGCCACAGGTTTTGACTATGGGTGTCAGTATTTGACGCCATGAATCGATTGATTTCAAGTCTCATACTGCAGCTAAATGTGTCATATTGTAGGTCAAAAAGACAACAGATATCTCTGTATATACAGTAACAAATAGTTGTCCTTAAATATTGGAAAGCAGTAAAATCTAGCCATTTTGTAGCTTCATATAGATTGGTGAGATCTTGTTTGATTTGTTATGGATGATTAAATTTTGGTTCTTCTTCACAATAGCCATTAAGGAGTTTTAGTGTTTAGTGTTTTTCCTCAGACAGCATTTGCTTGCTGATGTACTCTGAGGATAATAAACAAAAAAAGTAATTTAGAGCTAAAAAAAATGCCTATATTTGCGCCAAGCACACTGCCAAACGTAGCGGTACACTGGTGTTTTCCAGTTGACACTTAAATTCTTTCATCAATTGTGCTGGTTCTGTATCTTGACTTGTTATGGCCCAAACTGGGAGAAGCATCAAGTGTTGCAAGTGTTCAGTGATGCACTGCAATCTTAGTTCCAGATTTTAATGCACACCCTTAAATCCAATATAAAATCTAAAAACAAAAAAAAAACAACACAGCACTTTTCCTGTACAAATTGCTTGTGTATAATGGTATACTCTTCTTATTCATCAAGCTTTTAAATAGAACATGTTGCCAGATTGAAACTTGTAGTTAATGAGCTTATATTCTCAATAGCCAAAATTTTCTATTGTGTTAGATTGTTTTAATAAGATTATTACTGTAAATGTGCAAGCATGTGCGTGTGTGTATGTCTATGTAGCGTGGATGTGTGCACATTCCTTTTTCAGGAGGCTTGAGACCTATGGGAGCCAATTAGAGTGTAATGTTGGGGATGACAAAGGAGACTCAGTTTGGTCCAGCCCACCCGTCTCTGTCTTGCACCCCCTGACTTGATAGCCAAACAGAGGTTTAATAAGAGTGGTGTCTGGCACTCTCATCTCCTCTTAGACACATAGGAAGCCCAGCAGTCACAGAGTTTGGGTTTAGATGAGGTCACTGCCCCTGTGGGCTCAGCTGGAAGAAAGGAGACAGTGAAATAAATGGACAAGAGACTGGAGAGCAGAGCAACCAGTTACTAAAGCTTGGTGTGTGTCTCTGAGATATTATATAAGAGAATATGGGATGAGATTGCAGATCAAGTGTGTCCCATATAACTGGAAGTCAGTCCCATCTCTCCTGTGGGGAAACGTGATAGAACAGGTTCACCTTTCTACCTTCACTTGGTGAACTCATTTCAGCGGTTATTTTGATGACTCAGGAAGAAGACCACTTGTGTCTGAAGTACACACACAGGTAGACATTGATGCAATTTTAATACTGTGTGGCTCTCCTGAAATAGTCTACTAAAGCACAGTGGCGTGGTGTGAGGAAAATTTTTGAGGAAGCCAGGTGACTTTAAATCTATGTCTTGTGACGGAGTATGTCACTGCATGTACAGCCTATGTAATGTAACCAGATGAGCCTGCAGAAGCAGGACTTACAGTGACTGTCACACGCACACACACCAGCCAACACTTACGTGTGGGCTTGAACGCCTTATTATAAGATAAGTAAGATAAGACAAGACACATACACACATTATCATTATACAGAAAAGATAAACAGCCCAGACCTGAGTACAACCCAGACCTACACAGCTATGAGTGGAAACAACAACAATTTAAGCTGAATATAACATGTAGCTAAATTCTTCCAAGCAAGGTAAAACAATAATAGCATATCAGATATTCAACGCACAGCTATACAGACAGTTCAGTTATAGGAAAGACTGTGTGCATTTCACTCACCATTTTAGAAGAGGAAGACCATTCTCCCGTCTTTAATGGTGAAGTGGAAAATAAACATGTTGTATAATTAACTCCACTGGTCTTTAGTTCCTCCACAACAGTCAGTGGATATGTAGCGAACTTTAGCGCTACCAGCTAGCCACCCTGAACGGGCATTAAGTTTCCTTGTTATTAGTCAGAATGCCTACTTTTCTTTTCCATACGCAGCTTTAGTCTTAGCATTGGCCTGCCATAACATTTAATTTTACAGTAAGTTGTTGCTGTAGAGTCAGTTTAGTTTCCATAACACTTGATATTTCCAAAGTTACCGCTGTAAACGGCTAATGTGACGTCGATCCCATGCTGGGATCTGATTGGTGTAGAAGCCAATGGGCGAGTGCCTTACCTTGGCATACTCCTGACCAATCACAGTTTGGCAGTGGTGTGGCGATAACCATATCTGATTGGTTAATATTTAAGATTTTTTTCACCTAGGGAGGCCATCTTCTACCTGGGACACGATATTAGTGATAGAAGTGCAGTACCGTGTTTCACCGCACATTTACCTCTGAACATATAGGGGGCGCTATTTCACTCATTCTAATATACTCAGGTAGGGGGAAGACATGACGGCCGGCGATAGCACAGAGGGAAAACTACGGTAAAGTTTAAAAAAAGAGGGGAAGCCTGACTTCCCTTGGCCTCCGTGACAAAACGCCACTTAAATGTAGTATACATTTAAGTTTATGCAACCTTATCCAAGTAAAATACTGGCTAAACAGTATAAATATATGAATATTAGTTTATTCCTTATCACTTTTTAACACAATCCATTGATACGCTATTTGATATCCAACAAATAATAAGAAAATTGTTTTGAAAAACATTTTATTGTGTCCTTATCACTTTCTACAAGGATACACCAAGCTCAACACAACAGCAATTAGAGGGGGACAATCATAACTTCCCACCAGGGGAACCAACAGGTAGAGCATCAGGTAAGAAGAGCAAAGGAATGAGCAGTAATGACTCCACCATACAGCAGAGGGTGTGGTGCACTCAGTATGTCATGTGAGAGCAGCAGTGACCTCATATAGTTTGAACCAGCTCACAGACATTGCTTCACTTTGTGATGTTCTTACCCTATTATATAAAAGAAGTTAAGAAGTAACCACGTATTCTGGTGCAGCATCTGATTTTAATGCTTTATTGAAGACTTAAAGAAAAGGGGTTAATTAAAGTGCAAAACTACACTAGAGGCTACCTGACATTATCTGTAATCTTCCATTTGTGGTTACTTACTTGTGGTTATTTCCTGTATTGTCGGCTCATAAACGTGTGTACCTCTACAGATGTAATTGGCAAATGGCTGTATATTTGTTTTATGATATAAGGGTCTTATTTGGATAAATATGTAATTTTTTTCAGATTTTCAAATTCAGTTACTTAAGTCCATACATTCTACATTATCTCAGAACCAAGTATTTTCCCTAAGAAATCATTTGAATTGTCACTTTCCCTGGGCTCCACAAGCCTCTGTTCTGCGCCCAGCTGAGTGAAGGTCTCTGGCAGTAGAGACAGTTGGGAAGCATTCAAAGTCTTTCCATCACTCAGTGTGTGACTGCAGGTTCCTACTGTGTCACTCTAGGCTCCCTCAACATGGATTTTTCTTTGCTTCTTTCAGGTTGCCTGACACATAAAGAATGTATGGTGCACTGAAGGGCTTTTTGTATGCCTCACAGCAAATGCTGTAGTTTTGCTATTGTCTAAGCTTCTAGATCTTTGCAGCCAGTAGTTAGGACTGTATAAACGAGTCAAGGTTTTGTCTTTCTGTCATATCAGATTGGTTGCTACTGCTAGTGGTCTTTAAACGGTGATGAACTTACAGCTATGCCATAATATGCATGCGTGATCAGCTCTGCAGGAAACACTGTTGAAGCTCAGGTGTGGCTTACTTTATTAATGGCAGAAGCTAGTTTGGTTGTGTTGAATATTCCAGGCCAAAAAACGACAAAGAAAACTGGCTGGAGATGTGCTTTTAACAGTTTTAAAATGTAAAATGAAGTTGTTTTTGCAGAAAAAAACAGTTTGAGGCACAGTTTATTATTCAAAGCAGAGTAACTTTAAATTAGTCAATGCATGACTGGAGGGGACCTCATTACTTAGTGATAGTCTCTACTTTCATAACTAATTTGCTTCATAATTCATTTGTCCTTGAATGAAAAATCACTATAGGAGGGTGTTTCCTACATTAAATTTATTTCAAGCTTGTTTTTGTGACTGATATACACTGTTAAACTTAGTTTAGTTTATCACTATGTATCTCTTAGATAGGGGAACATAGTACATACACATTGCTGGCCTCTGTAGTTCTGAAGGTGAGTCATGCTGAGCATTTTTGTTTTCCATGCTATACTTTAACTGGATTGGTTGAAGTACCTGTGTCTGGCAGTACTACTAGTGGTTACCAGATAAATCAAAAATGTCCACTCTCTCACCTCTGAAAGATTATTGAAAATTATATACTATATAACTATATATTCACTAGGTGAAAGACTAAAACTCTGTTATGTGGATATGGTGTGAACCATGATGAACTTACGTGTACAACCAGAAGCATAACAACTGAAGCGCAGACATGGCTACAGTCACAATTAGCAGCACCAGTTCATTTACAGCCTGGCTCAATCCGCCTCGGCATTGCTGGTTACAGCTTCTGTTAAAATCTATACATCTTAAAATGTCTATCTAATTACAGTGCTTCTTTCGCCTGAACGTACAGTAAACGCACTGTGTTCTGAGGCCACAGCCAGTGGCAGTCCACTGCGTGACACAGGCTACTCACAGAATACAACTGCAAAGGAACGCAGAACTAACTCAGAAAAACCTCACCAGCGTGACCCTTTGGGGGCTTAGCATTATTGTTATTGTGAGCATGTTACAATGTCAATGCTAGCTCAGAGGGCTGCTTAATCAAATATAGTAGGCTTGACTTTAGACTCTTAATCTTATTGTTAGTTGCATCATCTTTAGGCGTGTACTGATGCAAGATTCTGTCTTGATAATGTAGGTCTATTTGAACATCAAATAGCAACACTTATGAAGCTGAAATGGCTGGATTACTTCTATATTAAATGATATGCATGAGTACTATACACCAATACATATTCTACAGCGTACAGAAATTTAAATTTAGGCATAGCATGCATAAAACAGTAATTTCATATTACTGAACAACCTGCAATATGCTTTTACACACTTTTCTTAAAATCAATGTTTCTAATTTGTTGCTGATTGTTTAAGATAGCTGGGCTGAAAATCCAGCAAGCACTCCCAGTCTCAAGATTATACCCCATATTTTAACAGAGCCTTCAACATGAGATAGGCTGGTGTTTGCACAAATACACACAGATCCATACACAGTAAATTACTGGCACACTGTGGACATTTAAGGCATTTAAAAACAGTGCACGGGCCGGAATAAATTGTAAATTACCCTAATTCCGCCCATCTTACTGTCATGTCCTTACTGAGGAAGTTCTAGCAGTTAACCTTTTGTCCTGTACTTCTCATACTATTTCCATTATCTTAAGGTCAAAGGCTGGCACTGCCTGGTGGCTGCAATATTTATCAATCAAACAGGTCTGAGACAACAGAGAAAAGTGGAGTGGCACAGCAAAGAGCACTTAGCCTGGATAAACAGGCAGCTAGTACCCATGGATCACTGCACTGCTAAGCCTGTCACTAGGAGAGGGGCTAGAGGGAGACAGAGAAGGGACAAACTCCGGACACAGTGTGTGTGCGTGTGTGTATGTGTGCATTTCTGACTTAGCGAGGCTTTGGGGAGAAACACAGGACTGGTCAAAATGTCATCAGCATGCCAGCTTATAGCAGCTTGAAAGGCTTAGAGTTGTGATATTTATCCAGTGGGCTTTGGCAGGGAGGTGGACTGGGAGAGAAAATATCTGTAATTTCATGGTGTCTTCAGGGGAAATTTGATTTCAGATGGCTGGCAGTCTGATAAATAGAAACTGCTGCCTGCAATCCTTTCCTGAAGGAATAGAAGAAAGGGTACAAGTTTCCCTTACGTTTCAGTATGAGTGTTTGTGTGTGTACTGAAGTTTAGATGGGGCACGTGTATTGATAAGATCACAAAAACTGATCTTTTTGTGCATGTTACAGCGCTTGTCTTTACACTGTATCAGAGTAGTGCTTTAAAGTGAACTTCTATTGATTTACTGCATTGGTTTTGATTACCCCCTGCGCTACACTGGTTTTCATTTCGATTGTCTCTTGAGAGCAGTTGTTCAAAAGTTAAATAAGGTCAGAAATGTTTTATCTTTTGTATGTAACTGGATTTTATTCTGTCCCTCCGTGCCATCACCAGCCTGGGCTGTCAGTTCTCACAGAATTAAAACCAACATTCTCACAATCTCATCATGAATTTTTAACGATGAAATCATACCCTATTAATTCAATAGAGACCTCTAAAATTCAATATGGTGTCTAAATAATTAGATTTCTCTGCCCATCATTTCTCTCTATTTATATTTAATGTGACTCTTCACACAGCTAAGGAGAGGGATATGAAGATAATAGGAGGGAGACAAGAGCAGAAAGCAGTTAAGAGGATGTGAAAAGAGGAGAATGAGAAAATCCTCATTTGGTTTGCCTGCACACTTGATTATGGCGGAGCAAGCCCATAAATACAGTAACAGCTGAGTACTGACAAACAGCTCCTGCTTGATTAGTCGTCATTCATTTAGCTTTTGTTTTACAACTATTTCACAGCAGTGTACATTATTTCTTCATACATAACAAGTTTCAACCCTCAAGATACTGTTTAGCACCCTGCAACATCAGTGATTGCAACAAAGAAATGAAATATTTTTGAAGCACTCATAATTAGATCAGGTATCATGAAAACAGTAAACATCAACCCTGGAAGAGATTTAAAATGAGCATGACCTTATTTCTGTGAAAGAAACAGCGGGAGGCAGAAAGGATGGATTTAGCACCTCTCAGGTGGAAACACCTGACTATGAGTCTGGTTCCCAATAACAGGTCTATTCTCCTCATCAGCCAACAGCTCAAAAGGCTTCGGAAAATGGTCACAAAATGCTTGTGAAGTGTTAACCCCATGGCTCTCTTCTGTCAGTCTGTCTCTCTCTTTTCATATCTATTTGTTTGTGCATGAGTGTAGTGGGGATATGTCTCATGTGATTCCCAATAGTATTTTCACAAATGGCCACCATTATGGATCATTGGAAGAAAAAGGTAAAAGGTTGTGACTAGATTTGTTTTTATTATTGGTTATTAAATAATAATTTAAAGTTTAGACATACAGAATACAGCATTTCATATTAGAAAATACCTGTATTTTTTAACAGTTTTGGAAGGCATTGTGTCCGGATCCTCATCTTGAGCTTGGTTTCTCATGTGACCCTCTGCTTCTTTACCCTCTGATCATGGTATTTTGCCTTGTTCATCCAGGAAATTCTCATTTTTTGTTAAGGGTATCTTGGTTAGAGTTGTTTAAGTTCTGAACTCATTCTGTGGGAATATCCTAGTTTTTACAGCCTCTGTGCATTAAACTTTATTTGCTTATTTTTATTATTTTCATATTTCTGTTATGTTCTGTGTTGAGCATAACTCTTGATGTTGCTATTGAGTTTGGGAGCAGGGTATATCCATCCATCCAACCATCTCAACTGGATTTACATTGGGGGATTGTAGAGGCAAGGTCATTGCATGGCAGATAGCTCTTACATATCCTCAAGGTGTGTTTGGGGTCACTGTCCTGAACATATTATGATCCCATTTAGTGCAAACCACATGGGATTGCATCTTGCTGCAAAGTGATGAGGAAGCCATGCTGGTTAAGTCTGACACTTACATTGTCACCAGTAAAGCACCCCCACACCATCACACCTCCTCCTCCATGCTTCAGAGTGGACCACACCTCCAAGGACTGTCTGTCAAGGCCTGCACTCCCTACTATCCCTGAATGCTATGCAGTTGTACTCCTGCCATAGACCTACGTGCAACAAGCAGAGAGGAAATATCTGATATACAGAAGATTTTGTGCAATATGCAGGAGTCGGGGAGCCACTGTTGAAATGCAGGACACTGCTGTCACTTCCAGGAGATGTCAAATATTTGTTATTCTGAGAGTTTGCTTGTGTAACAGATATTTTGGTGAACTATATTCATTGGCTATTTATTCACTTTTATTGGCCCTAACAAGTCGAATGTAACAAAATACAGTCGTAAGCAAGTAAAGTTTCACCTCACATGGGTGCCCTCTGTTCTCCCGCCTCTTGCCTAGTCTGTGAGGAGGAGCTGAGCCCTGGCTGTGGTCACAGAGAGCAAACACAGAGCGTGAGGAGGCTGCAGCATAAACACTGTAACTGTATTGTCACTCAATGCTCTCTTCAAGAGCTTCTAAAAAGCATCTAGGCGAGTCACTCACACTGGTGCACCCAAAAGTTTTTCATACACTATAATTTTTGGTCGCATATTCTCATGAAATGTTCCCACTGTAAATATATCTGCACACATTTTTCAGCAGCATGCATGCATGCATTAGTTAAAAATGTCAAAGATGAGTCAACTACGATCCTTAAGTATCAATCTTCCTATTTGACTTTTGACTTTTTACTAATTTTATCTTGTCAGCAGGTTCCAGAAATGTAAATTATGTCAGATAAAAGCAAATAAATTGAGGTCATTAGCTCATTAAGTTAGATAATCAAATTAAATCAAATCAAATATTTGCTTTTAACTGACTTAATTCAGTGCCGTGGTTCCAAGGTTTAATTTTTTTGAGTGTATACACCTCAAAAAATACTTTAAACCATGCATATATACAGTTTTCAATGTGAATGAGATGATCAGGAGATTAAATATAAGATGCAATCCTATTTGCAACTGTAGATGTTTTGTCAATTTTCCCAAAAGTCTTATTACTGAGAAATCCATACATTTCAATCAAATGTGCATTTAAAGACTTAATTTACTGTTTCTAAGTGATGGACTTACTTGCTTTTTCATTTACAGCCATCACCATCAGTAAGCTTTTAATTTTATCATAGACTGTTTCAACATGTGTGCCATTAGTCAATAATCAATCATCTTTTAAGACATTAAATTGGCCAACATGGTGGTTTACACTGTGATAAATCACTGGTACAGACGCTGTAGTGTCAGCCATGCATCACAATCGTGTGATAAAACCTCACCAATGCAGCACAGTCATTAAAACTGTGATTCCTTTTTGCCATCCATTTAGCACATTGCTGGGTTTACTGAGTGGTGGAGTGAGCACTACTATTCATATGAAAGCTGGTGCTGTGATGTTTCTACTTTCATTCATGGCAAATTGTGGGAATGAAAATAAGGCTCATGCAAACATGTGCTCATTTCCACAATAACTAAGTTTTAGTAGAACCAAACATACACCATTCAGATATAACATTATGACCACCTGTACAATCTAATACAATAGTACAATAGTTCCAATAGTTCTATTTTCTACATTTCCAAAGTTAGCATTTTTCAGTTTTTAAGTGACCTTCAGGTCAATTTTATGCAATGTTGTTTGCACACAGTTTCAGTTGTGAATCTATGCATGATAATGCATCTATGCCTAGTTACTTAGGCTACCTTACTCTGTAGGTCCCATGTCTCAATAAACCCTACATTCTGCTCATACATCTGTCTCTGCAGTCAAGCACTTGGGTTCAAGGTCTTAATGGTGATACAAGGACAAATCATGTAGTATCGCCCATTATGATGTCAGGTCTGATGGTTCTGTGGCATATACATGACATTTATGCCACAGTACCACATATACAGTATATATATAAAATGGCAAAATGTTTTGGATTTGTTCAGCAGATCCAAAACAGGCTTGTGCACCAAACTGCGTAAACCACTGGTTCTGAGCGCAAGTTTAATTTAAATTAAAAGGCATCATTTGTTTCATTTACATCTCTCTTGCAAATCACCACCATGCATCTGCAAATTGTCTGGTCTATATCAAAGAAATTCAGAAAAAATCCTATTTTTACATCATGTGTGACTTGATGTGATAATATAGATAATACAATAGATTGGAAGCCCTAATATTATTTTTAAGAACTTGGTTTACACACATGCACACACATACTTCACATCACTCACTCTATAATAGTTGGCTTCATAAAATTCTAGCATACAATTTTCTTTGCAGTAATCTCTAGGTCAATCACGTACAAAGACTGAGCGTGAATTTACAAAGACACATACACACACATTATGAGGCTTTGATGTAAGCCATCCCCATAATGATCAGGGCTTTGCTCATCTCATTTCCTTGATTGAAGCTGTACAGCAGCATAAATGATTAATTCTCATGTATATTGCAGAGTTTCAAAACATGTTTTTAGATTTCATTTTGATCAGTCAATTCGGAACACATGTACACCTTTGCCAAGTTGTCTGTTCTACGTGTAATTTTATTTTTATGTGATCCCTCTGTAAGACAGGTGAAACTCAGATAACAAAGTGCTGTGTGACAGAACATATAACTAAAATGAAAATGGTGCTGATGTCCTTTTTTCCATGGCTATTATGTTTTTCACTATCATGTTTATGTTACTACACAGTTTTGTCTCAACACTGCTAATTTAATTTTAACACATACATTTGCTTCAATGCTCTATATGAGATTGGAGTAGTTTAACCTTTTTTCTTACATGTCTTTCTTTCTTACATGTACATGTATAATGTCATGTAGTTTTGATGTTTTCCTAATTTTAATCACAGGCTCTTGGCAGTCTGGGGTCTTCGCTAAACCAAAACCTTTAAGAGCCATTAAGTATTTGAGAGTGAAGAAAGTGCTAAAACTTCCATTGTCATGGGGCTAAGCTCATTCAACCTGAAGCTCAGGGCATTTAAAAACCAGCTAAAATAGCTTTTTCAGCAGCACAGCTACACAAGGTGATATTCTAAGTTATTATTAATTCACACAAACAAGAAGGCAATTAACCAGTTACCGATTGTAATAAGAATTCTTGTCTTGTAAAATTTGTGAAAGTTAGTAGTTGCTTTCCTGTGTTCATATACTGTAAAAATATTTGATGATCTTGATTCCGCTTTAGTGATATGACATTAAAGTCAAACAAACCTTGTAAAATTGTTTTATCATCATAAACAAAAGGTAAATCATGTTTAGTACTTCTTCAGTGGCAAAGAAAATTTGTGTAGACAGTAGTTTAATTTTTTACTCATTTTAACTGCCTTGATTAGATGTTCTTTTTATTCATCTAAAATTTCCACAACATCTTGTGTCTCATCTAAAATACCACATTATTTTATTGGATGTTTGTTTCTTCATCATCATCCACAACTGTGTGCGATAAAAATTTGCATGAGCCCATCTGTTGCAGGTAGCACTGATGAAAAATGAAAATGTGAGAATATCAGAGCTTGTTGTCAGCAATACCCTTCACAAAAAGTTCACTTTGTATGTTTTCACATCAATTATGCAGAAGGGCACACGTGTTGCGAGCTAAACGTGTCACTGAGTTCACCGCAACAAGGCTTGTTTGTTTGGTTGCCTGGAATGCTGTCAATTAGACAAACAAGATTCATACTGCTTTTCTGCTGGGAAGTGGCTGGTTTCTGTAGAGCTTCTGTATGGTGTTCCTGTATATGTGTGGTTCTACACGGATCTGCTCAACTTGTAGGGGGCAGAGTGGTCATTCTGTCATCACAGATGGACAGGAAAAGCCCGGGGGGCATCTGAAAAGCCACAGGCAATGTAGTTTACATACTGTGTGTATTTGTGTGTGTGGCATTTGTGTGTTCTAGTATTTTAGTCTAAGTGTGTGTGTGCACCTCAACAGCATAGCTGACAGAAGCAGTACAACCCCCCTCTCATGCAACAAATGCCATCCCTGTCTGCTTGGGTTCCACTCCAAATCATCAGATCAGTCACACACTAACACTCATACTGTATATACAAATACACACACACACACACACACACACACACACACACACACACACACACAAT